>VHKM01000929.1:0-171285 GCA_007210695.1 Neogobius melanostomus | reverse complement strand
TCGCCATCGCTGTTGGCCGCCCTCACCTGCTGGTGTCGGCTGGCAGCTGCTGTCAGCTGCCACAAGGTCGTCGCTGCGTTGCTGCAGATCGACTCGGTCTGAGTCGCTTCGTCTACGATTTGTGCAGAGCATCAATCTCGTCCTCCAGTCCTGCCGCCAGGGCTTGAGAGTACTCTGTGACATCACAGAGGGGAAACATGGGAGTTTCACCCTGATGAGTCACAAAGGGGAAACATGGGAGTCCAATCTGGTGACGTCAAAAGGGGAACATGGGTCCACTGTGACGGTCACAGAGGGAAACATGGGCAATCCACTCTGTGATGTACAAGGGAAACCTGGGGCGTCCACACTGTGAGTCACAAATGGGAAAATGGGAGTCACTCTGACATCTACAATGGGAAACATGGGAGTTCCACTTGTGACATCACAGGGAAACATGGAGTCAACCTGTGACTCACAATGCGGAAACATGGGAGTACCACTCTGTGACATCAAACAAAGGGGAAAATGGGGTCATCTGTGACATCACAAAGGGGACACATGGGAGTACTCTGTGAGTCAAAAGGGAAACATGGGAGTAACTCTGTGACGTCACAAAGGGACATGGGAGTCACTCTGTGACGTCAAAAGGGGAAACATGGGATCACTCTGTGACGTTCCAAGGGAAACATAGGGAGTACACGCTCTGTGACTCACAAGGGGAAACATGAAGTCACTGTGACAGTAAAGGGGAACTGGGAGTCCACTTGTGCGTCCAAAGGGGAACATGGAGTCCAACTCTGTGAGTACAAAGGAACAATGGGAGTCCACTCTGTGGCGTCACAAAGGGAAACATGGGAGTCACCTGATGACGTCACAAAAGGGGAACATGGGAGTCACCTGTGACGTCACAAGGGGAACATGGAGTCCACGTGAGTCAAAGGGGACATGGCAGTCACCCTGTGACGTCACAAAGGGGAAACATGGCATCCCTGACGTCACAATTGGGAAACATGGGAGTCACTCTGTGACGTCCAAAGGGAAACATGGGAGTCACTCTGTGACGTCACAAAGGGGACACATGGGATCTACTCTGTGACGTTACAAATGGGAAACATCGGGAGTCACCTGTGCGTCACAAATGGGGAGGGAACATGGAGTACTCTGTGACGTCACAAAGGGGAAACATGGAGTCACTCTGTGACGTAAATGGGAACATGGGAGTCACTTGTGAGTACAAAATGGGAAACATGGAGTCATCTGATGACGTCACAAAATGGGAACATGGGGTCACTCTGTACTACAAGGGGAAACATGTGGTCATCTGTGACGTCACAGGGGAAACATGGGAGTCATCTGTGAATCACAAGGGGAAATGGGAGTCCCTCTGTGCGTCACAAATTGGGAAACATGGGAGTCCAACCTGTGACGTCACAAAGGGGAAACATGGGAGTCAACTGTGACGTCAAGGGGAAACATGGAGTCCATCTGTTGTGAGTCAAAATGGGAACATGGGAGTCACTCTGGTGAGTCACAAGGGAAATGGGAGTCCACCTGTGACGTCAACCCGGGGAAAATGGGATCCACTTGTGACGTCACAGGGAAAACATGGGAGTCCACTTGTGAGTCACAAGGGGAAACATGCAGTCCACCTGTGAGTCAACAAAGGGGAACATGGAGTCCACTCTGTGACGTCACAAAGGGGAAACATGGGAGTACACTCTGTGACGTCACAGAAGGAAACATGGAGTCCACTCTGTGACGTCACAAATGGGAAACATGGGATCCACTCTGTGACGTCACAATGGGAACATGGGATCCACTCTGTGACGTCACAATGGGGAAACTGGGAGTCCCTCTGTGACGTCAACCAAATGGGAAACATGGGAGTCCACTCTGTGACGTACAAATGGGAAAAACATGGCAGTCACCTGTGACGTCACAGGCCTGAGGGGGCGCTGGTAATGTAATGTTTTCAGACTGAGGCCTGGAGGGGGCGCTGTATGTATGTCGAGTGAAGCTGAGGGGGCGGCTGTATGTATGTCAGGTGTAAGCCTGAGGGGGGGCTGTATGTATCGTCAGAGTGAGGCTGAGGGGAGGCTGTATGTAATGTCAGAGTGTAGGCCTGAGGGGGCTTTATGTAATGTCAGACTGAGGCCTGAGGGGGTAACATGTATGTAATGTCAGAGTGAAGCCTGAGGGGCGCTGTATGTAATGTCAGAGTGAAGGCTGAGGAAGGGCTGTATGTAATGTCAGAGTGAGGTCCTGAGGGGGGGCTGTATGTATGTCAGAGTGAGGCCTGAGGGACGCTGTATGGTATCTCAGAGTGGAGGGCTGAGGGGGCGCTGTCATGTAAAGTCAGAGTGAGGCTGAGGAGGCGCTGTATGTAATGTCAGACTGAGGCCTGAGGGGGCGTATGTAATGTCAGAGTGAGGCCTGAGGGGGGGTTCGTGTATGTAATGTTCAGTAGTGAATGGCTGAGGTGGGCGGCTGTATGTATGTCAGAGTGGGCTTGAGGGGGGGCTGTAATGTAATGGTCTGAGTGAGGCCTGAGGGGGGGCTGTAAATGTAATGTCAGAGTCGAGGCCTGAGGGGGGCGTTGTATGTAATGTCAGAGTGAGGCCTGAGGAGCGCTGTATGTAATTCAGAGTGAGGCTGAGGGGGGACTGTTGTAATGTAGAGTGAGGCCCTGGGGGGGACTGTATGCTAATGTCAGAAAGTGAGGCCTGGGGGGCGCTGTATGTAATGTCAGAGTGAGCTGAGGAGGCGCTGTATGTATTGTCAGAATGAGGCCTGAGGGGGGGCTGTATGTAATTCAGAGTGAGGCCTGAGGGGGGGCTGTATGCTAATGTCAGAGTGAGGCTGAGGAGGCGCTGTATGTAATAGTCAAGAGTGAGCCTGAGGGGGGCTGTATGTAATGTTCAGAGCTGAGGCTGAGGGGGGCTGTATGTAATGTGAGTGAGGCCTGAGGATGGGGGTGTATGTATGTTCAGAGTGAGGCCTGAAGGGGGCGCTGTAATGTAATTCAGGAGTGAGGCTAGGGGGGCTGTATGTAATGTAGAGTGAGCTGAGGGGGGGGGCTGTATGTAATGTCAGAGTGACGGCTGAGGGGGCGGCTGTATGTAATGTCAGAGTGAGCCTCAGGGGGGGCTGTAATGTAATGTCAAGAGTGTAGGCCTGAGGGGGGGCCGTATGTAATGTCAGAGTGAGACTCGGGGGGCCTGTATGTAATGTCAGAGTGGAGGGCTGAGGGGGGCTGTATGTTAATGTCAGAGTGAGGGCTGAGGGGGGGCTGTATGTTAATGCTCAGAGTGAGGCCGAGGGGGCGCTGTATGTAATGTCAGAGTGAGGCTGAGGGGGGGCTGTCATGTAATGTCAGAGTGAGCTGAGGGGGGGCTGTATGTATGTCAGAGTGAGGCCTGAGGGGCGCTGTATGTTAATGTCAGAGTGAGGCCTGAGGGGGGGCTGTATGTATGTCAGAGTGTGGCCTGTAGGGAGGGCTGTAAATGTAATGTCAGAGTGAAGCCTGAGGGGGGGCTGTATGTAATGTAGCGTGGGCCTGAGGGGAGCTGTATGTAATGTCAGAGTGAGGCCTGAGGGGGGCTGTATGTAAAGTCAGAGTGAGGCTGAGGAGGCGCTGTATGTAATGTCAGACTGAGGCCTGAGGGGTGGCGGCTGTATGTAATGTCAGAGTGAGGCCTCAGGGGGCGGCTGTATGTAATGTCAGAGTGAGGCTGAGGGGGGAACTGTATGTAATGTCAGAGTGAGGCCTGAGGGGGGCTTATGTAATGTCAGAGTGAGGCTGAGGGGGCCGCTTGTATTTAATGTCAGAGTGAGGCTGAAGGAGGCGCTGTATGTAATGGTCAGGAGTGAGGCTGAGGAAGTGCGCTGTATGTAATGTCAGAGGGGCCTGAGGGGCGGGCTGTATGTAATGTCAGAGTGAGGCTGAGCGGGGCGTCTGTTGTAATGTCAAGTGAGGCCTGAGGGGGGCGTGTATGTAATGTCAGAGTGAGGCCTGAGGAGGCGCTGTATGTTAATGTCACGTGAGGCTGAGGGGGGGCTGTATGTAATGTAGAGTGAGGCCTGAGGGGGGTTGTTGTAATGTCAGAGTGAGGCGTGCAGGGGGCGCGTTTGTTAATGGTCGAGTGAGGGCTGAGGGCGCGCTGTATTTGTAATGTCATAGAGGAGGCTAGGGGGAGGCTGTATGTAATGTCAAGTGAGGGCCTGAGGAGGCGCTGTATTAATGTCAGAGTGAGGCTGAGGGGGGCGTATGTAATGTCAGAGTGAGGCCTGAGGAGGCGCTGTAGATGTAATGTCAGAGTGAGGCCCTGAGGGGGGGCTGTATGTAATGTAGAGTGAGGCTGCGGGGGCTGGTATGTATGTTAAAAAACAAGAGTCGAGGCTAAGAGAGAGATTATGTAATGTCAGAGTGAGCCTGAGGGGGGGGCTGTATGTAATGTAGAAGTGAGCCGGGGGGGGCTGGTATTTAATGTCAGAGTGACCTGAGGGGGGCTGTATGTAATGAAAAAGAGTGAGCCTGAAGGGGGGCTGTATGTAATTTCAGAGTGAGGCCTGAGGGGGCGTGTAGTGTAATTGTCAGAGTGTGGCCTGAGGGGGGGCTGTATGTAAAGTCAAGTGATGAAAAAGGGTGGGCTGTATTAAGTGTCAGAGTGAGAGCGTGAGGGGGGAACGCGTGTATGTTAATTGTCAGAGTGGACCGAAGGGGGCTGTATGTAATGTCAGAGTGAAGGTCCTGAGGGGGCGTATGTATGTAAGAGGAGGCCTGGAGGGCGCTGTATGTTAAATGTCAGAGTGAGGCTGAGAAGGAGGGAGATAATGTAATTTCAGAGTGAGCCTGAAGGGGGGCTGTAATGTAATGTCAAGAGTGAGGCCGAGGGGGCGCTGTAATGTATGTCAGCAGTGAGGCTGAGGAGGCGCTGTATGTTATAGAGTGAGGCCTGAGACAGGGCTGTACGTGTATGTCGACCTGAGGCCTGAGGGGGCTGTATGTAATGCAAATGTGAGGCCTCAGCCGGGGGCCTGTATTAATCGTCAGAGTGAGGCCTGAGGGGACGCTGTAGTGTTAAGTAGAGTGGAGGCTGAGGGGAAAACATGTATGTAGTCAGAGTGAGGCCTGAGGGGGGCTGTATGTAATGTAAAGTGAGCTGAGGGAGCTGTATGTAATGTCCAGAGTGAGGACCGAGGGGGGCTGAAAATAGTCAGAGTGAGACCAAAGGGGTGGGCCTGTTAATGTAATGTCCAGAGTGAGCCTGAGGGGCTGTATAATGTCAGATGAGGCTGAGGAGAGCGCTGTATGGTAATGCAGGAGTGAGGCCTGAGGGGGGGTGTATGAATGTCAGAGTGAGGCCTGAGGGGGGGCGTATATAGACGCTGTATGTAAATGTTCAGACTGAGGACCTGAGGGGGGCTGTATGTAATGTCAGAGTGGACCTCACGGGGGCGTTTGCTAATGTAATGTCAGAGTGAGGCCTGAGGGGGGCTTATGTAATGTCAGAGTGAGGCCTGAGGGGGGTGTATGAAATAGAGTGAGGCTGAGGAGGCGCTGTATGTAATGTCAGACTGAGGCCTGCGGGCTGTATGTTAATGTCAGACTGAGCTAGGGGGGGGCTGTATGTAATGTCAGAGTGAGGGCCTGAGGGGGGGCTGTATGTTAATGTCAGAGTTGAGGCCTGAGGGGGGCGCTGTATGCTAACGATCAAGTGAGCCTAGAGGGGGCTGTATGTAATGTCAGAGCGAGGCCTGAGGGGGGGGAAAAAATGTTCAGAGTGGAGGCCTGAGGAGGCGCTGTATGTTAATGTCAGAGTTTTGAGGCCTGAGGAGGCGCGATTGTAATGTCAGGACTGAGGCCCTGACGGGGCGCTGTAATGTTAAATGTCAGAGTGAGGCCTCAGGGGGGCGCTGGATATGAATGTCCAGAAAGTGAGGCTGAGGGGGGGCTGTATGTAATTCAGAGTGAGGCCTGAGGGGGGCGCTTATGTATCAGACTGAATGCCTGAGGGGAACTGGTAATGTTGTAGAGCTGAGGCCTGCAGGGGGGCTGTTGTAATGTCAGAGTGAGGCCTGAGGGGGCGCTGTTGTAATGTCAGAGTGAGGCGCTGAGGGAGAGGGGACTGTATGTAATGTCAGAGTGAGACCTCAGGGGGGCTGTATTAATGTCAGAGTGAGGCCCTCAGAGGGGGCGCTGTATGTAATGTCAGAGTGGGCCTGAGGGTGGCTGTATGTAATGTCAGAGTGAGCTCAGGGTTGGAATAAGTCAGACGAGGCTGAGGCGGGGCTGTATGTATGTCAGAGTGAGGCCTGAGAGCGCGCTGTATGTATCAGAGGAGGCCTGAGAGGCGCTGTATGTATGTCGCTGAGGCTGAGGGGGGGCTGAATGTAATGTCAGAGTGAGGCCTAGGGGGCGCTGTATAATGGTCCAGAAAGTGAGCTCGAGGGGGCTGTATGCAGGGGGTTAAAGTGGGCCGGAAACGGTCCACCGATCATGAACGGCGTTCCCCCACCTTCCGCATGGCCCAAAAAAAGAAAAGAAAAAAAAAAGGTGCCATGCATTACAACTTTGTCATTTTCCGCACATACGAAATTCTGTGCCTGTGAGATAAATCAATGCACAAAAAATAAAATACTAGTTTGGCGCTACTCAATAAAGCAAAAATAAAATCTGACCTCATTTTTCCATAAAAATTTATATTGTTTTCGGGCATTATCCGCAGGCCGCATTCGCCGTAGGCTCCACTAGAAGTTCGCGGCATTGTGAGACAGTGTGCCTCCGGACTCCGGACAATCATCTCTAGCGCGGGCTCAAATGAAAACATGGCTATGTTAAATGTTAAGACGTGCTAAACTGAGAAAACAGGAAGGCTTATCGTTGACGGACTGACAGATTTTATCAAAAAGCCAGCAAAGGACACGTAAACTCGTGTTTCTCGGATTATCCCAGTGCAGAAGCAGGATCCCGCGTCCGCGTCAGGTGCAGCTTGTGTTCCTGCCTTCACAAAAAAGGGCTTAACCAGCGACTTTAGGTAAGGAACACCAGTTCAAGCTTGTGGATGTTTGTAAAGCGGACGATAAAGCGTATGGAACCGAAGTTTTTGGAAAACTGCTCTGCACCAGCCAGCACTTCGTGTTTAACCGGTCAACACGCTAAACCAAGACTTTACTAATAACATAACATTGACAGGTTGCTTTTTTCCTTTCGCTCTGACTCATTCAATACGTGTTTGTGGGAAATGTAACAAGCGCAGAGATGTCTTGCAAAGTTAACATGGTAAACGAGGCTGAAGCTGAATATGTGGATGAGCGGCCCCCATCTTCCAAGGAAGAGCTTCATTTTACTGGAGTTTTTCGTAAAGTTGCGAGGTCTGACAGAACACGATTAGGCCTTATTTATTATTTCCATGATAATGCCAGCGCTGAGCGAGCAGTTGCTAGCAGGAGTTTAGTCATGGTGTTGTTTGAGATGTACTTGTCCATTCTGTATTAGGCCTTTGCCTGGTTTAGATGTGATTTAGTCGCCTTATCCTGAAAAATTGCATAGTTTTTGCCCTGGCTTTAATCCTGGTTAGTTCTGAGTAGTCCAGTTTTATTATGTTGGCTCTTATTTATTTGTATTAATCTATTGCTGTGTTTTTTTCGTTTTTTCCTCCAAAGCTTATAATGCTCGAATATAATATAACTTTATGTTTAAGGCCCATTCCTATTCTGTTCATCGCAGTGATGATATTAATTTTCATTTATTTATTCCAAAAATATGAATACGTTTGTGGTGGGAGGCTCACCCCTGACCAGCCTGCAAGACTGCTGTAATCCACCACTGGACTGTGAAGAGGATTTTCTTAAATAAAGAACATAAATATACAAGCAAACATTGTTAATGGAAGTATGTTCAGCGACCATGTTCATTTCTTTGGTTGGGCCTTCTTGAATAATGGATCCTGACATTTTTATTTTTTCTATAATCCTGCTAAGCTCCGTTCTGGGCAGGCATGGTGCTCTGCATCTCCATCTAAGAAGAAACCCAAAAGAGTGACTGTTCATATTGTAATCGACATATATGACTCAATCTATTTATGATTGTTAAAAGCCTACTAAAGAATATCTAAAAATAATTCAAGGTATTAAAAAAATTGGAAAATAAATTAATTACAGCTATCAAATACATTGTATTGTGCAGTATCTGTTCAGAACCTTGACTACATGTAGTAACCTAAGTACATAAAAAAAATATAGAATGTATGCCGCGATTCCTACTGCTTGTTAAGGTTACGAGTTCCCCTCACCAAAATCCCACTTTTAACCCCTGGCTGTATTGTAATGTCAGAGTGCAGGCCTGAGGGAGGGGCTGTATGTAATGTCAGAGTGAGGCTGAGGGGGGGCTGTATGTAATGTCAGAGTGAGGCCTCAGGGGGGGCGTAATTTATATGTTCAGAGTGAGGCCTCAGGGGGGGCTTGTTGTATGTCAGAGTGAGCCTGAGGGGGGCTGTATGTAATGTCAGAGATGAGGCCTGAGGGAACGCTGTATGTAATGTCAGAGTGAGGCCTGAGGAGGCGCTGTAGATGTAATGTCAGAGTGAGGGCTGAGGAGGCGCTGTACTGTAATGTCAAGTGAGCCTGAGGGGGGGGCTGTATGTAATGTCAAGTGAGGCCCGTCAAGGGGGGCTGTATATGTAATCCGCAGAGTGAGGCCGTCAGGGGGGCTGTATGTAATGTCAGAGTGAGGCCTGAGGGGGGGCTGTATGTAATGTCCAAGTGAGGCCTGAGGGGACGCTGTATGTAATGTCAGAGTGAGGCAGATGGGGGGCTGTATGTATGTCAAGAGTGAGGCCTGAGGGGGGGCTTGTATTAATTTCAAGTGAGGCCTGAAGGGGGCGGCTGTAATTAATTAAGACTGAGGCCTAAGCGGGGCTTATGTAATGTGCAGAGTGAGCCTAGGGAGGCGCTGTATGTAGTCAGAAGTGAGGCTGAGGGAAAGGCGCTGTATGTATTCAGAGTGAGGCCTGGGGGGGCTGTTATGTAATAGTCAGAGTGGCCTGGGGGCGCTGTATGTAATGTTCAAAAGTGAGGCATCAGGGGGGTCGCTATGTAATGTCAGAGTGAGGCGGGGTGGGGGCGTCATGTAATGTCAGAGTGAGGCTGAGGGGGGGGCTGTATGTAATGTTCAGAGTGGAGCCTGAGGGGGGCTGTAATGTATGTAGAGTGAGTGCCTCAGGGGGGGCTGTTATGTAATGTCAGAGTGAGGCCTGAAGGGGGGCTGTATGTAATGTCAGAGGGGACGCAGGGGGGGCTGTATGTAAGTCAGAGTGAGGCCTGAGGGGGACTGTAGTAATGCAGAGGAGACCTCAGGGGGGGCCTGTATGTATGTCGAGTGAGGCTCTGAGGGGGCTGTATGTAATGTCAGAGTGGAGGCTCAGGGGGGCTGTATGTATTGTCAAGTGGCCTGAGGGGGGGGCTGATGTAATGGTCAGAGTGAGCCTCAGGGGGACTGTTCATGTAAGTCAGAGTGAGCCTGAGGGGCGCGCTTGTATTGTAATGTCAGAGTGGAGGTCCTGAGGGGGCTGTATGTAGATGTCAGAAGTGAGCCTCAGGGGGGCTGTATGTATGTCAGAGTGAGGCTCAGGGGGGATGTAAGTAATGTCAAGAAGTGAGGCCTGAGGGGCGCTGTATGTAACCTGTCAGAGTGGAGCTGAGGGGGGTGTATGTAATAGTCAGAGTGAGGGCCTCAGGGGGGCTGTAATGTATCAGAGTGAGGCTGAGGGGGGCGCTGTATGTAAATGTCAGAGGTGAGACCTAGGGGGGGCTGATGTAATTGTCAGAGTGGCCATGAGGAAGCGCTGTAATTACGTCCAGACTGAGGCTGAGGAGGCGCTGTATTAATTCAGAAGTGAGGCCTGAGGAGGCGCTGTTAAGTAATGTCAGAGTGAGCTGAGGGGACGCTGTATGTAATGTGCAGAGTGGGCTGAGGGGGGTGTATGTAATGTCAGAGTGAGGCTGAGGGCGGGCTGTATTTTTAATGTCAGAGTGAGGCCTCAGGGGTGGCCTGTATGTAATGTCGAGTGAGATGAAGGGGGGCTGTATGTTAATGTCAGAGTGAGGCATGAAGGGGGGGCTGTAGTTAATGTCAGAGTGAGGCCCTGAGGGGCGCTGTTTAAGTCAAGTGAGCCTGAGGAGGCGCTGATGTAATGTCAGACTGAGGCCTGGGGGGGCTGTATGTATGTCAGAGTGAGGCCTGAGGGGGGCTGTCATGTAATTCAGAGTGAGCCTGAGGGGCGCTTATTGTAATGTCAGAGTGAGGCCTGAGGGGGGGCTTGTTTATGTACAGAGTGAGGCTCAGGGGGGGCGTGTATTAATGTCAGAGTGATGCCGAGGGGGCGCTGTAATGTAAGTCAGAGTGAGCGCCTGAGGGGGGCTGTATTTAATGTAGAGTGGGCCTGAGAGGGGGGGGCTGTAAATGTAAATCAGACTGAGGCCTGCAGGGGGCTGTATGTAATGTCAGAGTGAGGCCTAGGGGGTGATGTAATTCAGACGTGAGGCTGAGGGGGGGGTCCTGTAATGTAATGTCAAAGTGAGGCCTGACGGGGCTGTGATGTATGTCAGAGCGAGGCCTGAGGGGGGCGCTGTTGCTCACCGGTTTGAAGTCGTCGGCGTTGTTCTGGATGTCTCCGACTCCAACCTGAAGCCTCGCGTTGGACAGAATCCACTCACTGCGACCCGTACACAGTCAGATGCCTTCCTCATAAGCTCCGTTTTCGAGCCAAAATCTGCAGATTGTCCTCAGGTCTGGACTCGGGCTCTGAAATATTTTCCAAATGATCCTGTACGTTTTCAGGTTTTTCTCTACTGTGAAAGATGTTTTAACAGCGCAGATTTAGGAAGTAAATCGGAAATTTGGGAATTTCTAACCGTTAACTGTCCAACAGCATGAAACATATATGATTTGCATTTTTCAGTGAACTTATGTACCTGACCCAGAGCTGGCTTAAGGCCTAAATATAGATATTTAAAAATACATTATAGCATCGTGCACACACTTGATGAAAAGGAGGAGTCTGTTCTGTTTTGCTTCACTGTCCTCTCATACTGTGGGTCAGACCTTTAACATTCGCATATAAGTATAATTACAAACAAACGTTAGTATCTGCTGGTAAAAAGAAGCTCTTCATGTTGTTTTCTTCAGTCAGTTTCTTGAGTCCTCAACGTACTCTGTAGTAGGAAGTGTTAAACATTTCACCTCTCCTGAACCTTAAGGTCGTGACGAAGCTTTTGGATGAAAGGTGAACGTGACACTTCAACACAGAAGTACAAGACGATGAATAGAACCTTAATTTGAGATGGACAACTCCGTACACTGAGAGCCTATACAGACATCCTTCAGGTGTGTTAATGACTGTTATAATTCCATAAATCCCGTTCATTTCCATAAATTCTGTCTAATTCCATTAATATGATTTCCAAAATCTTCCATGTTTAAACTTTCTGAAAATTTTTGCAACACTGGTCAAGTTTCAGTAAAGTGTAACAACATTTTAATATTCATGACGTCCTCAGCAAAAAGGCGCCATATACTTGAATGAGATTCCTGTTCAACACTAACAACGTCAGAGTGCGTCAGTGCCTACTGGCGGTACAAGGCTGCTCCCCTGCGCTGACGGCTCCCAGGAGTGCGCTGTCGGCTCGCTGCTGCAGACGTTTCGATCTGGACTCCAGCTCCAGGTTGCTCTCCGCCTGGACTTATCTCTGTAATCACCAGAACCAACCCGTCCAGACCGCTAGGGCCTGAAGACAAAACCTTGTAACAAGTCCAGCCCAGTCAAGAGCGCAGGGCCGTGAGAGACACCCTTTAACAGAGACCCACCCAGTTCCACGACGCCGAGGGCCTGAGAGGACAAAAACCTTTAAACACCAGAGACCAGCCAGTCCAACGCCCCGCAGGGCTGAGAGACAAAAAACTTTACACCAGAGACCAGCCCATCAGACGCCGGCAGGGCCTGAGAAGACAAAAAACCTTTAACAGAGACCCCCAGTCCAGACGCCGGCAGGGCCGAGAGACAATTTAACAGAGACAAGCCAGTCCAGAGCCGAGGGCCTGAGAGACAAAACTTTACAGAGACCAGCCCAGTCAGACCAGATGTGAGAAAAGTCATGAGGATTTTCGTGTTGTAACAGGAGCTACAGCAGTCTGGGATTTTACAAGACACATCATGTTTCTTTACTAAACAACCAGGATTAAGCGACGAAATAAAACTATTTTGAGTGCTGGATCTGCTCTGGAATGTGTTGGGCCCTTGAGATCAGATTCCCAATGTACTGCTGACAATAGCTAAAGCTCCAATCGAATGTGAAACGAGAAATACAGTGGGGAAAAAGGTATTTGTCGCGCAACCATTGGCCAGAGTTCTCCACTTAAAAGATGAGAGAGGCTGTAACTTTCATATAGTAAACCTCAACTATAAGAAGACGAAATGGATATGTATGTAATGTCAGAGTAAGGCCTGAGGGGGCGACTGTATATTAAGTAGAGTGTGGCCTGGAGGGGGGCGGCGTATGTAATGTCTCAGACAGTGAGCCTCCATAATGAGGGGGGTGTATGTAATGTCAGAGTGAGGCCTGGAGGGCGCTCGTATGTAATGTCAGGTGAGACTCAGGGGGGGTGATGTAATGTCAGAGTAGGCTCTGAGGGGCTGTATTGTAATGTCAGGAGTGAGCCTGAGGGGGCGCTGAGTAATGAGATGAGGCCTGAGGGCAGGGCTTGTATGTAATGTCAGAGTGGGCCTTGTAGGGGGCTGACTATGTCAGAGTGAGGCCTGAGGGGGCGCTGTATGTAATGTCAGAAAGTGAGGCCTGAGGAGGCGCTGTATGTTAATGTTCAGAGTTGAGGCCTGAGAAGGCGCTGTATGTAATGTGACTGAGCTCATGACCGGGGGGGGCTGTATGTAATGTCAGAGTGAGGGCCTCAGGGGGCGCTGTATGTAATGTCGAGTGAGCCTGAGGACGCTGTATGTCATGCAGAGTGAGGCCTGAGGGGGGCTGTATGTAATGTCAGAGTGAGGCCTGAGGGGGGCTGCTATGTAAATGTCAGAGTGAGGCCTGAGGACGCTGTATGTAATGTCAGAGTGCAGGCCTGAGGGGGGGCTGTATGGTAAGTCAGATGAGGCCTCAGGGGGGCTGTAGTAACTGTCAGAGTGAGGCCTGAGGGGGGCTGTATTTAATGTCAGACTGAGGCCTGAGGGGGGGGCGTATGTAATGTCAGAGTGAGGCCTGAGGGGGGGCTGTATGTAGTCAGAGTGAGGCCTGAGGGGCGCTTTGTATGTAATTTAGAGTAGGCCTGAGGGGACGGGCTTGTATGTAATGTCCAGAGTGAGGCCTGAGGGGGGCTGTAATGAAATTGTCAGAGTGACGGCCTGAGGGGCGCTGTATGTAATGTCAGAGTTGAGGCCTGAGGGGGGCTGTATGTAATGTCAGGACTGAGGGCCCCGAGGGGGGCTGTTGTTAAGTCGAGTGAGGCCTGAGGGGGGCTTATGTAATGTCAGAGTTGAGGCCTGAGGAGGCGCTGTATGTAATTTGTCAGACTGAGGCCTGAGGGGGGCTGTATGTAATGTCAGAGTGAGGCCTCAGGGAGGGCGCTAGATGTAATGTCAGACTGAGGCCGGAGGGGGAGCTTATGTAATGTGCAGTGAGCCTCAGGGGGCTGTAGTAATTGTCAGAGCTGAGGCCTGAGGGGGGGCTGTATGTAAATGTCAGGACTGAGGCCTGAGGGGGGGCTGATGTAATGTCAGAGTGAGGCCTGAGGAGCGCTGTATGTAATGTCAGACTGAGGCCTGAGGGGCTGTATGTAATGTCAAGAGTGAGGCCTCAGGGGCTTATGAAATGTCAGAGTTGAGGCTGAGGCGGACGCTGTATGTAATGTCAGAGTAGGCTGAGGGGGGCTGTATAATGTTCAGAGTGAGCCTGAGGGGCGCTGTATGTAATGTCAGACTGAGGCCTGACGGGGACCCCCGGGGGGGGGCCTGGTTTTTATGTAATGTCAGGATGAGGCCTGAGGGCGGGGCTAGTATGTAATGTCAGAGTGAGGCCTGAGGGGGCGCTGTTGTAATGTCAGATGTGAGCCTTGAGGGGGGCTGTATGTAATGTCAGAGTGAGGCCTGAGGGGGGGCTGTATGTAATGTCAGACGTGAGGCTGAGGGGGGGCTGTATGTTAATGATCAGAGTGAGGCCTGAGGGGGCCTGTATGTAATGTTCAGAGTGAGGCCTGAGGGGGGGCTGTATTGTAATGGTCAGAGTGAGGCCTCAGGGGGCTTATGTAATGTCAGACTTGATTGCCTGAGGGAGGGGCTGTATGTAAATGCAGAGTTGAGGCCTGAGGCAGGCGCTGTATGTAATGTCAGAGTGAGGCTGGAGGCGCTGTATTAATGTCAGCTGAGGCCTGAGGGGGCTGTATGTAATGTCAGAGTGAGGCCTTCAGGGGGGCGCTGTATGTAATGCAGACGTGAGGCCTGAGGGGCTGTATGCAGGGGTTTAAGTCGGGCGGGGACACGTCGGGACGGCCGTTCCCCCACCTTGCGCATGGCAAAAAAAGAAAGAAAAAAAAGTGCCATGATTACAACTTGTCATTTTCACGCACTACGAATTTGCCGGTGAGATAAATCAATCAAATAAAAGTTACTTAGGTTAGGGCCCTACTCAATATGCGTCCCGGCGCGCCAAAAAAATAAATCTGACCCTCATTTTCCATAAAAAATAATTGTTTCCGGCATTATCCGCGCCGCATTCGCGTAGCTCCACAGCCAAGTTCCGCACTTTGTGTAGCAGTGTGCCTCCCGCTCACGGGACCATCATCTCCTAGCGCGGGCTCAAATGAAAACATGGCTCTGTTTAAATGGTGTAAGACGCTAAAACTGAGAAAACAGGAGGCTTATCGTGGAACGGACTGACCAGATTATCAAACCGCAGCACAGACAGTTATGACTCAGTGTTTGCCGGATTATCCCATCCCAGAAGCAGGACTCCTCGCGTCCGCTTTCAGGTGCAGTTGTTGTTCCTGCCTTCACCGAGTCTGCAAAGGGGCTTAACCAGCGACTTTAGTAAGGAACACCAGTTCAGCTGTGGATGTTTTGTGTAAAGCGGACGATAAAGCTTGATGGACGTGAGTTTTGGAAAAAACCTGCTCTGCACACCAGCACTCGTGTTTAACGGTCAACACGTAAACCCGCTCCCTGTGCTCTAACTTTACTAAATACATCTTGAATCATTCATTTTGACAGGTTGCATTTTTCTTCCTTTTCTGGCTCTGACTTCATTCAATAGTGTGTGGGAAATGTACAAGCGCAGATATGCTCTTTGCAAAAGTTAACATGGTTAAACGAGGCTGAAGCTGAATATGTGGATGCGTGCCATCTCCAAGAGCGCTTCATTTACTGAGTTTTTTCGTAAAGCGCGAGGTCTGGACAGAAACAGCGTTTGGTCCGCCCTTTATTTATTTATTTTCCATGGCTGTCTGCTCAGCGGCTGAGGGAGCAGTGGCCTCTGAGCAGGAGTAGTCATTGTTTTGAGATGTTACTGGTCTCATTCTGTATTAGCCTTTGGCCTGCGATTTAGATGTTGATTTAGTCCTGCTTATAGTTCCTGATATTGCATGTTTTTGCCCTGGCTTAATCCTGGTTTATTTCTGAGTAGTCCTAGTTTATTATTAGGCTCTCCTATATTATTCTGTATTAATTCTATTGCTGTTGTTTTTTTTCGTTTTTTTCCCTCCAAGCCTTTATAGATGCTGGAATATAATATAACTTTTATGTTTTAGGCCCAATTCATATTTCTGTTCATGCAGTGATGCATAATTTAAAATTTTCATTTAATTTATCCAAAAATATGAATACGTTTGGTGGTTGCGGAGGCTCACCCGCTGACCAGCTGCAAGAGCCCTGCTGTAAGCACCACTGATGTAAAGAGGATTTTCTTAATAAAAAAAACATTAATAAACAAGCCAACATTGTTAAATAAGTAATGTTTCAGCAACATGCATTCTTTGGTTGCCCGTTCTTTTGAATAAGTTGTATTCCTGACATTTTATTTGTTTCTATAATCCTATTAAGCTCCTTTCTGGGCAGGCATGGTGACTCTGCAGTCCTACATTCTAAGAAGAACCCAAAAGAGTGGATCTGTTTCATTAGTAAATCACATAGACCTCAATCATTTTATGATTGTTTAAAACCTACTAAGGATATCTAAAAATAATTCAAGGTATTAAAAATATGGAAAATTAAAAATAATTACAGTATTCAAATACCTTGTATTGTGCAGTATCTGTTCAGAACCTATGACTACTTCGTACCTAAGTACATTAAAAAAAATATAAAATGTAGGCGATTCCTACTCTTGTTAAAGGTTAGAGTTCCCCCACCTCCAAAACCCCACTTTAAACCCCTGGCTGTATGTAATGTCAGAGTGAGGCCTGAGGGAGGCGCTGTATGAATGTCAGAGTGAGGCCTGAGGGGGCTGTATGTAATGTCAGAGTGAGGCCTAGGGGGGCTGGTAGTAATGTCAGAGTGAGGCCTTCAGGGGGGCTGTATGTTAATTGTCAGAGTAGGCCTGAGGGGGGGCTGTATGTAATGTCAGAGTGAGGCTGAGGGACGCTGTATGTAATGTCAGAGTGAGGCCTGAGGAGGCGCTGTATGTAATGTCCAAGTGGAGGCCTGAGGAGGCGCTGTATGTAATGTCAGAGTTGAGGCTGAGGGGGGGCTGTATGTAATTTCAGAGTGAGGCCTCAGGGGGGGCTGTAATTGTAATGTCAGAGTGAGGCCTCAGGGGGGCTGTATGTAATGTCAGAGGTGAGGCCGAGGGGGGCTGTATGTAATGTCAGAGTGAGGCCTGAGGGACGCTGTATGTATATGTCAGAGTGAGGGCCTGAGGTGGGGCATGTATGTAATGTCAGAGTTGAGGCCTGAGGGGGGGCTGTATGTAATGTCAGCAGTAGGCCTGAGGGGGCGCTGTATGTAATGTCAGGACTGAAGGCCTAAGGGGGCTGTATGTAAATGTCAGAGTGAGGCCTGAGGGAGGCGCTGTATGTAATGTCAGAGTGAGTGCCTGAGGGAGGCGCTGTATGTAATGTCAGAGTGAGGCCTGAGGGGGGCTGTATGTAATGGTCAGAGTGAGGCCTGAGGGGGCGCTGTTATGTAATGTCAGAGTGAGGCCTTCAGGGGGGCTGGCTGTATGTAATGTCAGAGTGAGGCTTGAGGGTGGGCTGTATGTAATGTCAGAGTGAGGCCTGAGGCGGGGGGCTGTATGTAATGTCAGAGTGCAGGCCTGAGGGGGGCTGTATTAATGTCAGAGTGAGGCCTTCAGGGGGGGCTGGTATGTAATTGTCAGAGTGAGGCCTTGAGGGGGCTGTTATGAATGTCAGAGTGAGGCCTCAGGGGGGGCTGTATGTAATGTCAGAGTTGAGGCCTGAGGGGGACTGTATTGTAATGTCAGAGTGGAGACCTCAGGCGGGGCTGTATTAATTGTCAGATAGGAGGCCTGTAGGGGGGCTGTATGTAATGTCAGAGTAGGCCTCAGGGGGGCTGTATGTAATGTCAATGAGCCTGAGGGGGGGGCTGTATGTAATGTCAGAGTTGATGGCCTCAGGGGGGACTTATGTAATGTCAGAGTGAGGCCTGAAGGGTGGCGCCTTATGTAATGTCAGATTGAGGCCTGAGGGTGGGGGGCTGTATGTAATGTTCAGAGTGAGGCCTCAGGGGGGCTGCTTATGTAATGTCAGAGTGAGGCCTCAGGGGGACTGTATGTAATGTCAGAGTGAGGCCTATGAGGGGCCTGTATTGTAATGTCAGAGTGAGGCCTGAGGGGGGGCTGTAGTAATGTCTGATGTGAGCCTTCAGGGGCGTATGTTAATGTCAGAGTGAGGCCTGAGGGGGGCTTGCTATGTAATGTCAGAGTGAGACCTCAGGGGGGCTTGTATTTGTAATGTCAGAGTGAGGCCTGAGAGGCGCTGTATGTAATGTCAGGACTGAGGCCTGAGGAGCGCGCTGTATGTAATGTCAGAGTGAGGCCTGAGGAGCGGCTGTATGTAATTCAGAGTGAGGCCTGAAGGGGCGCTGTATGTAATGTCAGAGTGAGGCCTGAGGGGGGGCTGTATTGTAATGTCAAAAGAGTGAGGCCTGAGGGGGTGGCTTTGTATTTAATGTCATAGTAGGCCTCAGGGGGGCTGTTATGTAATGTCAGAGTGAGGGCCTTGAGGGCGGGCTGTATGTAATGTCAGAGTGAGGCCTGAGGGGGGGCTGTATGTAAATGCAGAGTAGGCCTGAGGGGGCGCGTGTATGTAATGTCAGAGTGAGGCCTGAGGAGGCGCTGTATGTAATGTCAGACTGAGCTAGGGGGGGGCTGTATGTAATGTCAGAGTGAGGGCCTGAGGGGGGGCTGTATGTTAATGTCAGAGTTGAGGCCTGAGGGGGGCGCTGTATGCTAATGCTCAGAGTGAGGCCTGAGGGGGGCTGTATTTAATGTCAGAGTGAGGCCTCAGGGGGGGGCTGTATGTAATGTCAGAGTTGAGCCTGAGGGGCGCTGATGTAATGTCAGAGTGAGGCCTGAGGGGGGGCTGTTATTTAATGTCAGAGTGAGGCCTGAGGGGGGCTGTATGTAATGTCAGACTTGGAGGCCTCAGGGGGGGGCTGTATTAATTGTCAGAGTGAGGCCTGAGGGGGGGGCTGTATGTAAATGTCAGAGTGAGGCCTGAGGGGGGGGCTGTATGTAATGTCAGAGTGAGGCCTAGGGGGCTGTTATGTAATGTCAGATGAGGCCTGGAGGGGGGCGCTGTTGCCTCACCGGTCTTTGAAGTCGTCGGCGTTGTTCTGGATGTTCTCCGACTCAACTGAGCTCGCGTTTGGACAGAATCCACTCACTCACCTGTTAACACAGTCAATATGCCCTCCTCATTGAAGCTCTCGTGTTTGTCGCCAGCCAAACATCTGCAGATGCTTCCTCAGTCTTGGACTCGGCTCTGAAATATCTTTCCAAATGATTCCCCTGTAACGTTTTTCAGGTTTTTCTCTGACTGTGAAAGATGTTTTTTACGCAGATTTTTCAAGGAAGAATCGGAAATTGGGGAATTTTCTAACTGGTTCAACTGTCCAATGCTGAAACAATATGATAGTTTTTGCATTTTTCAGTGAACTTATGTCTGACCCAGAGCTGCTTAAAGGCCTAAATTATAGACTTTTTTTAAAACGATTTAACATTATAATCGTGCAAACACTGATGAAAAAGGAGGAGAGTCTGTTCTGTTTTGCTTCACTGTCCTCTTCAAACTGTGGGTCAGACTTCCTTTACCATCTCGATATAACGATAATTATCAAATCAAACGTTTTAGATCTCTGTAAGAAGCTCCTTCAGGTTTGTTTTTCTCAGTGCAGTTTTCTGGAGTCCTCAACTGTACTTCTGTAGAGGAAGTGTTAAACATTTCACCTCTCCTGAACCTTTAGTGTCGCTGACGAAGCCTTTTGGATGAAGAGGTGAAACGTTTGGACACTTCAACTACAGAGTTACAGACGATGACTCAAGAACCTCAATTGAGATGGACAACTCCTGTACGACTGAGAGCCTTATACAGACATCCTTCAGGTGTGTTAATTGACTAGTTTAATTCCCATAAATTCCCGTTCAATGTTCCATAAATTTCCTGTTAATTCACATTAATTGCTTTACAAATTTCCCGATGGTTTTAAAACTTTTTCTGAAATTTTTGCAACCACTGGTCATTTCACGTAAAAGTTGTAACACATTTTTATCCTTTAACGTCCTCAGCAAAAGGCGCCATAACTTTGAGGTAGATCCTGTTTGAAACATAACACGTTCAGAGTGCGTCAGATTGCCTACTGGCGTACAGCTGCCTCCCACTGCGGCCCTGAGCGGCTTCCCAGGAGGGCCGCTGTCGGCTCCGCTGCTGCAGACGTTTCGGATCTGTGACTTCCAGCTCCAGTTTCAGCTGCTCCAAGCCTGGACTTATCTCTGTAATCCCACCAGAGACCAGGCCCCAGTCAGATCGCCGCAGGGCCTGAGAGACAAAAAACCTTTTAACAGAGACCAAGCCCATTCCAGACGCCGCAGGCCTGAGAGACAAAAACCTTTAACAGAGACCAGGCCCAGTCCAGACGCCGCAGGCCTGAGAGACAAAAAACCTTTAACACAGGACCAGCCAGTCCAGACGCCCAGGGCCTGAGAGACAAAAAACCTTTACACCAGAGACCAGCCCAGTCCAGACGCCGCAGGGCCTTGAGAGAACAAAAAACCTTTAACAGAGACCAGCCCAAGTCCAGACGCCGCAGGGCCTGAGAGACAAAAAAACCTTTAACAGAGGACCAGCCCAGTCCAGACGCCGCAGGGCCTGAGAGGACAAAAAAACTTTACAGGACCTAAGCCAGTCAGCGCAGATGTAAACAGTCATGAGAGGATTATCGTGTTCTTGAACAGGAGCTACAGCAGCTCGGGGACTTTTTACAAAGACACATCAGTGTTTCTTTTACCTAAACAACCAGGATTAAAAGCGACGACAAGAAAACTTATTTGAGTGGCTGGATCTGCTCTGGGATGTGTTTGGGGCCTTGATGATGCAGAGCATTCCCAAAGCTACTGCTACAAGCTAAAGCTCCAATCGATGTGAAAACGAGAAATACAGTGGGGGAAAAAAGTATTTAGTCAGCCACAATTGTGCAAGTTCTCCCACTTAAAAAGATGAGAGAGGCTGTAACTTTCATCATAGGTAACCTCAACTATAAGAGACAAAATGAGAAAAAAATCCAGAAAATCACATTGTCTGATTTTTTATGAATTTATTTGCAAATTATGGTGTAAATAAGTATTTGGTCAATACAAACAAGCAAGATTTGTGTCTCTCACAGACCTGTAACTTCTTCTTTAAGAGGCTCCTCTGTCCTCCACTCGTTACCTGTATTAATGGCCCCTGTTTGAACTTGTTATCAGTATAAAAGACACCTGTCCACAACCTCAAACAGTCACACTCCAAACTCCACTATGGTCAAGACCAAAGAGCTGTCCAAAAACACCAGAAACAAAATTGTAGACCTGCACCAGGCTGGGAGGACTGAATCTGCAATTGGTAAGCAGCTTGGTGTGAAGAAATCAACTGTGGAAGCAATTATTAGAAAATGGAAGACATACAAGACCACTGATAATCTCCCTCGATCTGGGGCTCCACGCAAGATCTCACCCCGTGGGATCAAAATGATCACAAGAACGGTGAGCAAACATCCCAGAACCACACGGGGGGACCTAGTGAATGACCTGCAGAGAGCTGGGACCAAAGTACAAAGGCTACCGTCAGTAACACACTACGCCGCAGGGACTCAGACGTGTCCCCCTGCTTAAGCCAGGACATGTCCCGGCCCGTCTGAAGTTTGCTAGAGAGCATCTGGATGATCCAGAAGAGGACTGGGAGAATGTCAGATGGTCAGATCAAACCAAAATGGAACTTTTTGGTAAAAACTCAGCTCGTCGTGTTTGGAGGAGAAAGAAGAACACCATACCTACTGTGAAGCATGGGGGTGGAAACATCAGGCTTTGGGGCTGTTTTTTCTGCAAAGGGACCAGGACGACTGATCCGTGTAAAGGAAAGAATGAATGGGGCCATGTATCGTGAGATTTTGAGTGAAACCTCCTTCCATCAGCAAGGGCATTGAACATGAAACGTGGCTGGGTCTTTCAGCATGACAATGATCCCAAACACACCGCCCGGGCAACGAAGGAGTGGCTTCGTAAGAAGCATTTCAAGGTCCTGGAGTGGCCTAGCCAGTCTCCAGATCTCAACCCCATAGAAAATCTTTGGAGGGAGTTGAAAGTCCGTGTTGCCCAGAGCCTGCCCCAAAACATCACTGCTCTAGAGGAGATCTGCATGGAGGAATGGGCCAAAATACCAGCAACAGTGAAACCTTGTGAAGACTTACAGGAAACGTTTGACCTCTGTCATTGCCACAAAGGGCATATAACAAGTATTGAGATGAACTTTTTGTTATTGACCAAATACTTATTTTCCACCATAATTTGCAAATAAATTCATTAAAAATCAGACAATGTGATTTTCAGGATTTTTTTTTCTCATTTTGTCTCTCATAGTTGAGGTTTACCTATGATGAAATTACAGGCCTCTCTCATCTTTTTAAGTGGGAGAACTTGCACAATTGTTGGTTGACTAAATACTTTTTCCCCCACTGTATGCACAAATAAGTCTATCTACATTAAAGCAACCGTGTAACAATGATCACACACTGAGCCAGGCTTGTTGATTTTTAAGTTTATTGCTCACATTTTTATCTACAACGGGCCGTAGTTTTCTCCCCGAGTTAGCTGCGCATAGAAATAAATTATTTCTATGCTAGCCGCTTAGCAGCAAACAGATAGCTCGCATTGACCCCATGAAAACAAGTTTTATGCACTAATCACGTCAATAAAGCCCTTAACTACCAGAACAGCCTTTATGATGGTCACACACTGAGATGGCCTTGACGCATTTGTGGTTATTACACACACTTTTTTTTTTTAATCAACAATGAGCTGTATGCGGTCGCAACAAGCTAACCGGGCTAACCTAGCTTATAGCCACTTGCCACCAATGTCCCTTCAACGTATGGGCTGGATATGAGCTTAAATACTGGGGAGATCCTGCGTAGACCATGGAGGTATAGTTAAAGATCCATAGGACATGGCAGGAGCAAAGAGGGAGACTAGTCTCCGAACAACTGTAGTTTCAGGCACGAGCTGTTTCCAAGATGCTACGAACAGACTCTGAACTGAGGCCAGAGCGTCTGACTACGGGTTGAGGCGCGATTATGACGCCAAGAGGCCGTTCGGTCTGAACACGGCATTAGGGACCACGGGGGCCCTCATGTCTCACCTGTCTTGGGGGGGGGCCCTCATGTCTCACCTGTCTTGGGGGGGGCCCCTCATGTCTCACCTGTCTTGGGGGCCTCTCATGTCTCACCTGTCTTGGGGGCCCCTCATGTCTCACCTGTCTTGGGGGGGGCTCTCATGTCTCACCTGTCTTGGGGGCCTCTCATGTCTCACCTGTCTTGGGGCCCTCATGTCTCACCTGTCTTGGGGGCCTCCATGTCTCATCACCTGTCCTTGGGGCCTCTCATGTCTCCTGTATTGGGGCCCCTCATCTCTCTCACCTTCTTGGGGGGGGGCCCTCATGTCTCACCTGGTCTGGGGGGCCCTTCATGTCTTCACCTGTCTTGGGGGCCTCTCATGTCCTCACCTGTCTTGTGGGGGGGCCCTCATGTCTCACCTGTCTTTGGGGGGCCTCATGTCTCAACCTGTCTTGGGGGGGGGCCCTCATGTCTCACCTGTCTTGGGGGGCCCCATCATCGTTCACTGCTGTCTTGGGGGCCCTCATGTCTCACCTGTCCTTGGGGGGGGACCCTCATGTCTCACCGTCCTTGGGGGGGCCCCTCAATGTCTCTCACCGTCTGGGGGGCCTCAGTGTCTCACCATGTCTTGGGGGGGGCCCTCATTGTCTCACCTGTCTTGGGGGGGGCCCCTCAATGTCATCACCTGTCTGGGGCCCCTAATGTCTCATCACCTTCTTGGAAGGGGGCCCCTCATGTCTTCAACCTGTCTTGGGGCCCTCTCATGTCTCACCTTGTCTGTGGAGGGGGCCCCTCATGCTCACCTGTCTTGGGGGCCCTCATGTCTCACCTGTCCTTGGGGGGGGCCCCTCATGTATCACCCTGTCCCTTGGGGGCTCTCATGTCTCGCCCTGGTCTTTGGGGGGCCCCTCATGTCTCACCTGTCCTTGGGCCCCATTCATGTACTCACCTGTCCTTGGGGGCCCCTCATGTTCTCACCTGTCTTGGGGGCCTCTCATGTCCTCACCTGGTTTGGGGGGCCTCTCATGTCTCACCTGTCTGTGGAGGGGCCTCTCATGTCTCACCTGTCTTGGGGGCCTCTCTATGTCTCAGCCTGTCTTGGGGGGGCCTCTCATGTCTCACCTGGTGGGCTTGGGGGGCCTCTCATGTCCACTGTATTGGGGGCCTCTCAATGTCTCACCTGTCCTTGGGGGCCTCTCATGTCTCACCTGTCTTGGAGGGGCCGTCTCATGTCTCACCTGGTCTTGGGGGGGCCTCTCTGTCTCACCTGTCTTGGGGGCCCCGTCCCTGTTCTCACCTGTCTTGGGGGCCTTCTCATTCTCACCTGTCTTGGGGGGCCTTCTCATGTCTCAACCTGTACCTTGGGGGCCCCCTCATTCTCACCTGTCTTGGGGGGCCTCTCATGTCCTCACCTGTCCTGGGGCCCCTCATGTCTCCACCTGTCTTGGGGCCTCTCATGTCTCCCTGTCTTGGGGGGGCCCCTCATTCTCATCTGTCATTGGGGGCCCCTCATGTCTCAGCCTGTCTTGGGGGCCTCTTCATGATCTCACCTGTCTTGTGGGGGGCCCTCATGTCTCACTGTCTTGGGGGCCTCTCTTATCACCGTCTTGTGGGGGGGCCCTCCATGTTCTCAGCCTGTCTTGGGGGGGGGCCCTCAATGTCTCACCTGTCTTCGGGGGGGGCCCTCATATGTCTCATCACCTGTCTTGGGGGCCCCTCATGTCTCACCTGTCTGGGGGGGCCCTTCATGTCTCACCTGTCTTCGGGGCCCCTCATGTCTCACCTGTCTTGGAGGGGGCCCCTCATGTCTCACATGTCTTGGGGGGCCTCTCCATGTCTCTACCTGTCTTGAGGGGGCCCCTCTATGTCTAACCTGTCTTGGGGGGCCCCTCATGTCCTCACCTGTCTTGGGGGCCCCTCTATGTCTCGACCTGTCCTTGGGGGGGGGCCCCTCTATTGTCTCACCTGTTTGGGGGCCCTTCATGTCCGACCTGTGCTTGGGGCCCTCATTTCACCTGTCTTGGGGCCCTTCATGTCTCCATTGTCTTGGGGCCCTCATGTCTCATCACCTGTCTTGGGGCCTCTCATGTCTCACCTGTCTGGGGGCCCGTTCTCATGTCTCACCCATCTGTCCCTTGGAGGGGCCCTCTCATGGTCTCACCTGTCTTGGGGCTTCATGTCTCCACACCTGTCCTTGCGGGGGCCTCTCATCGTTCCTCACCTGTCTTGGGGGCCTCTCATGTCTCACCTGTCTTGGGGGGCCTCTCATGTCTCACCGTCTTTGGGGGGGGCCTCTGCATGTCTTCAACCTGTCCTCTGGCGGGGGCCTCCTCATGTCTGTCGACCTGTTTGGGGGGGCCTCTCATCGTCTCACTGTCTTGGGGGCCCTCTCATGTTCCTCAGCCTGTCTTGGGGGCCCCCTCATGTCCTCACTGTCTTGGGGGCCTTCTCAATGTCTCACACTGTCTTGGGGGGGCCTCTCATGTCTCACCTGTCTTTGGGGCCCCTCATTGCTCTCACCTGTCTTGGGGGGCCTCTCATGTCTCACCTGTCTTGGGGGGCCACTCATGTCTCACCTTGTCCTTGGGGGCCTCTCATGTCTCACCTGTCTTGGGGGGGGCCCCTCATGTTCACCTGTTCTTGGGGCCCCCTCATGTCCTCACCTGTCTTGGGGGCCTCTCATTGGTCTCACCTGTCTTGGGGCCCTCATTGTCCTCACCTGTCTTGGGGGCCTCTCATGTCCTCACCTTCTGGGGGGCCTCTCATGTCTCACCTGTCCTTGGGGGCCTCTCATGTCTCACCTGTCCTTGGGGGGCCCTCGATGTCCTCACCTGTCTTGGGGGGGCCCATGTCTCAACCTGTCTTGGGGGCCTCTCATGTCTCACCTGTCCTTGGGGGGGCCTCTCATGTCTCACCTGTCTTGGGGGGCCCGCTGATGTCTCACGCTGTCCTTGGGGGGCCCCTCATGTCTCAACCTGTCTTGGGGCCCCTCATGTTCTGACCTGTCTTTGGGGCCTCCTCAATGTCTCACCTGTCTTGGGGGCCCCTCAATGTTCTCACCTGTCTTGGGGCCCCTCATGTCTCAACCTTCTTGGGGGCCCCTCATGTCTCACTGTCTTGGGGCCCTCAGTCTCACCTGTCCTTGGGGCCTCTCATGTCTCACCTTGTCTTGGGGGGGCCCTCATTCTTCCACTGTCTCTGGGGGCCTCTCATGTCCTCACCTGTCTTGGAGGGGCCCCTCATGTCTCACCTGTTCTTGGGGGCCCCTCATGTCTCACCGCTGTCTTGGGGGCCTCTCATGTCTACACTGTCTTGGGGGCCCTCATGTCTCACCTGTCTGGGGGCCCCTCAATGGTCTCACCTGTCCTTGGGGCCCCTCATGTCTCCAACCTGTCCTTGGGGGCCCTCATGTCTCACTGTCTTGGGGGCCCTCTCATGTCTCACCTGTTCTTGGGGGCCCCCTCAGTCTAACGTTCTTGGGGCCTCTCCATGTCTCACCTGTCTTGGGGGCCTCTCATGTCTCACCTGTTTGGGGGCCACAGGGCGGTGCTGCAGCGTGTGCCCTGGTAGATACAATGCTGCTGATGCCCGAGGGCGCCGGTGGTCATACCGTGTGCCGTACTCGGGCTCGGGGCCCGCACACGCCTGAAGGACCGGTCACACGGACTCCTACATTGCCGGCGGCCCGCGGCGCTCTGAAGGGCCACTGCTGTCCCGTTCCGAGAGGAGGATCTGCCGGCGCAGAAACTGGCATCGTCTGAAACGAGAATATTCATCACAACAGTCACATCGAGTACAGGAGGGAAGGTGGTCTTCTCGAGGACTCAGTCACACACAGTCGTGCACTTCAGGATTCAAGGACCCCCGACCTTCTGGTCACGGCACCACCTCTCTACCGACTGAGCCCATAAATATTTACACTTCAGTACAGCAATTAAAAGTACAACACTGTTGTGGAAAGTAATCAGAGTACTTAAGAGTACCAGTTACATCAGAATACTGATAAAGAGTTACTCTGATAACTGATAATCAGATTCTGTAACTATGAAGAGTATTCTCAGAATCCAGAATCTGTTTTAATTGCCATTGTTTCAAGAACAGATTCTTAAAACTAGGAATTTTTCTCGTAATAGAGAGCAACATAAAAATATACAACAGATTTATTGATTAAAATAAGTATATAAAACCTTTAAACTATACGGCTTTAAGGGGCGGGCATAAAGAATATTAATAAATAAGATACAAAATAAAAAGTAAAAAATATTGTAAGAGACGACAACAAATTGACTTAGAACAACAATGGGCTGTATAGGGATGTGTAGGTATATAATATAAAGTGATAAAGTGATTATAAAGGTGAATAAAGTGATATAAAAGTGATACATATTGAAGTGATATAAAGTGATATAAAGTGATTAAAAGTGATATAAAGTGATATAAAGTGATAAAGTAATAAAGTATTATAAAGTGATAAAAGTGATATAAAGTGATAAGGTGAGTATAAAGTGATAAAGTGATATATAAGTGATATGAAGTATATAGTGATATGGAAGTGATAAGTGATAAGTATAAAGTGATATAAAGTGATAAAGTGATATAAAGGATATAAAGTGATAACGTAAATAAGGTGATATAAAGTGATAAGTGAGTATAAGTGATTAAGTGATGAATAAAGTGCATAAAGTGATATAAAGTGATAAAGTAATAAAGGTGATATAAGTGATAATAAAGTAATTGAAGTGAAAAATGAATATACAGTGAAGAAAGTGATAGAAGTGACAAAGTATATAAATGATATAAAAGTGATAGAAAGTAAAAGTGGATATAAAGGTGATATGATAATGAAATAATGATATACAGTGATAGAAAGTGATAGAGTGATAGAAAGTGACAAAGTGATATAAAGTGATATAAAGTGATACAATGATAAAGTGATATAAAGTGATATAAAGTGATGAATAGTGATAAAGTGATAAAGGATATAAAGTGAATAAAGTGAACTATAAAGTGATAAAAGTGATATTTAAAAGATGATCAAGGTGATATAAAGTGAATAAAGTGATTAAAGTGATATAAAGTTGAAGTATAAATGATAAGGTGATATAGTGATATAAGTGATTAGGTGATATAAAGTGATAATAAAGTGATAAAGTGATAAAGTGATAAAGTGATAAAGTGATATAAAGTGATAAAGTGATAATAAAGTATTAGTGATAAAGTGATAAAGTGATATAAAGTGATAGAAGTGATAATAAAGTGATATAAATGATTAAGTATATAAAGTGATATAAAGTGATATAAAGGATATAATTGATATGAAGTGATAATAAGTGATATGAAGTGATATAAAGCTGATATAGAAGTGATAAAGTGATATAAGTGATAGAAAGGTGATAGAAAGTGACACAAGTGATATAAAGTGATATAAAGTGATACCAATGATAAAGTGATATAAAGTGATATAATAAGTTGATAAGTGATAAGGTGATATAAGTGATAAAGGGTGATATAAGTTGATTAAAGTGATATAAAGTGATATGAATGTGATAAAGTGAGTAAGGTGATATAAAGTGATAAGTGATTATAAAGTATTATAAGTGATAAAGTGATATAAAGTGAGTTATAAAGTGACAGAGTGGATATAAGGATATAAGTGATATAAAAGGATCTAAAGTGATATAAATGACAGAGTGATATAAAGGGATATAAACAGTGATATAGTGATATAAAGTGTAACGGTAATAAAGTGATAAAGTGATAGTGATATAAGTGATAAGGTGATATAAAGTGATAAAGTGAGTATAAAGTGATATGATGATTAAGTATATAAAGTGATATAAAGTGATATAAAGTGACAGAGTGATATAAAGGGTATAAAGTGATATAAAGGATTTAAGGGATATAAAAAGGATATTAAAGGATATAAAGGGAAGAAGTGATAGTGATATCAAGTGATAACGGTGATATAAAGTGATAAGTGATATATAAGTGATACCAAAGTGATACAATGATAATAGTGATATATAAGTGAATATAAGTGTAAAGTGATAAGTGATAATATGATAAATGATAAGGTGAATAAATGATAAGTGATAAAGTGATATAAAGTGATAAAGTGATATAATAGTGATGTGACAGAGTGATATTAAAGTGATATAAAGTGAATAAGTGATATAAAGTGATATAAAGTTGACAGAGTATATAAAGGATATAAAGTGATATAAAGTGATATAAAGTTAAAAATAAAAAGGTTTTGAAAAAAAATTTTTATCAAGTTGAGATTAAATGTGATAATAAAGTGAATAAAGTGATAAGGTGATATAAAGTATGAAAGTTGATATAAAGGTGATATAAAGTGATATGAAGTGAATATAGAAGTGATAAAGTGATAATAAGTGATAAAGTGAATATAAAGTGATATGAAGTGATAAATGAAATACAGTGATAGAAAGGATAGAATAGTGACAAAGCTGATATAAAGTGAGTATAAGAAGTGATACAATGATAAAGTGATATAAAGTGATATAAAGTGATAAAGTGATCAAGGTGATAATAAATGGATAAAGCTGATATAGAAGCTGATAAAGTGATATAAAGTGATATAAGTGATAAGGTTGATATATAAGTGATATAAAGGATAAAGTGATATAAAGTGATATAAATGATAAAGTGATATAAAGTGAAAAAGTGATATAAAGTGAGTAAAGTGATAAGTCATATTAAAGTATATGGAAGTGATATAAAGTGTATGAAGCTGATATAAACATGATCAAATGATTATAAAGTGATGATAAAGTGGATTAAGTGATATAAAGTTGATATAAAAGTGATATAAATGGATATAAAAGTGACAGAGTGATATAAAAGTGATATAAACGTGATATAAAGGGATAATAAAGGGATAATAAAGTGATTCAGAGTGATATAAAGTGATATAAAGGGATATAAACGTATAAAGTATATGAAGTGATAAAGTGATATATCAGTGATAGGAAGCAGTGATAGAAAGTGACAAAGTGGGATATTAAAGTGATATAAAGTGAACATGATAAAGTAACTTGGTCATCTTCTGTACTTGGTAGTTGAGTCTCCAAACGTTTTCGCCCTATCATCCATAAAGGCTTTCGTCATGAACGAAGGTTTCCCTCAGGCAAGCAGCGTAGATAAAGACCAGTTGGGGATGGAGTTGGCTCCTCCCTCGTAATAACAGCTACTTCACCTGTGGGTAAACACATTTGAAGTAAGCGTCTTTAACGACTGCTCCCCCCAGTATCGGTCCAGTCCTGTCTACTTCATGGCTGTGAATCACTGCTAATTACCTGCCTATTGTTCTTTTGGTTAAGCGAGGTATCGTCTTTTTGGACTGGCCGGTGCTTCTGTCCGTTTTCCCCCGAAGCAGATTGGAGTAAAAAGAAGAAAGATTAAATGTTAGCCCAACCATTTCGGTTCATGGAGGGATCTTTTCTTTTTCTGACAAAAATAGCTTCTTTTTTACTCTCTTCAACCAACGTGTCTTCTTTAGCTAGAATTTTGGACCTCCCCGTCTCAAAATGAGTGGTTGGAAGGCCTTTAAGGTGAAGGTGCACAGCCGACTGATGGGCCGCTTTGTCTTTTCTCTTCGGTGTTTGGATAAAGTCTCTTCGTGTAAGCACTTGTTTGCGTTTCTCCAATAAATTCTTTGCATTCTTCTTCTTTTTGCAGTCGAATAGAAAAACCAAATTGCTTTTGTTTGTGGCTTGGCGTTTTGTCTTTGGGATGAACTAATTTTGTCTCATGTGTGTTCACAGGTTTGACTGGTACGACTGTGGACCGCTGTGCTGCTAAAGATTCTCTGAAGTTTCTCTGATAACCATACCGGCTACATACGGCACGCAAACCCTTTCTTTCTGGGTTCTGATAGTCTGTCTGTCTGCTCTTTGGGTCTTCTGCCCTTGTGGTCTAGGTGAAGGACCAGTTTAGGATAGCCACAGTCTGAAGTGGCTCTCTGGACATGTTGCTCCTCTTGTGTCTTTCCTCCTGCAACTGGTAGGCCTCTTTAGCTCTTATGTCTTGAGTGTCCTAATGACCTATTTTTTGTGTTGAAGTGGATGGTTAGATAGTCAACATCAAAACCTGGTCAGTATGAGTTGCTTCCTGTAAACTCTGTTGAAGTTGTCCGTTTTCCTCTATGATAACTTACAATCAAAAGGGCAAGTTGTTCTCCTTAGCGTCTCTCCGGTAAATTTAATGTTAGGGTCCAAGCATTGAATCGTGATCTGTAAAGGTGCACTTCCTCTCTTTAATTTTGATGCCACGTGTCAATCTACATATTCTGAGCCACGTGGCTGGGTTTGTTACCGTATGAGCCCAAGGTAATTCTTCTCCAATTTCCTCCATGTAGACGGTTTAGCCACTTGGGTGAAGAACTGGAAACCATAGCAACAGCCGTGGACTGTCTGTAGAATTGCCCCTGAACTGGAAAATGTGGGTGCTAAGGCAGATCTCCAGTATTGGCAAAATGTGGTCAGGAGGGAGGGAGCCTGGGTCGCTATCCCGCTTAGAGTGCTGGTCCTCAGTCCATCTTTCCTCACGCTGATGTGCTGAGGTTAGAGCACGATGTAAACAGTGCTGCACAAATCATAGAAACCCATGGTTTAATCTGTTTCCAGCTGCAGTGTTTGATCTTCTCGACAACAAATTCCTTGGTGTTTTTCCAATGGTGTTCTGTGTTGCCGACTAATAGGGGCTAAAATGAACTTGAGATGTTTCGCCAGATTTATAGGTGAGGAGTTTCAATGCACTCACAATGGTCTGAGAGGAAAACCTTCCTTGTGTGGATTTTGGCAATCCATAAATATCACGGAATATGCCTCTCCAGGGTAATAGCTTGTAGATATAACTTTTTGTCAATTATTTCTTCCTTTTCTAGTTTCTGAAGCTTCGCTTCTATAATTCTTCCTGTACCACCCGCTGGTGGGGTCCTCTCTCATCGTCATACGTGTTTTCCATCACTGAGCAGGTGCTTGACCTTGGTCCCGGGTAGTCAGCTGTGTTGAGGAAACAACAGTTGCCTGCCTTTAATTCGCCTGGAAAGATGGGTGATGCTCTCATCTTCTTCAAGGTGCCAAAGCTCTTCTGTCTTCCAGTGATGTTGGAACGAGGAGGGCTGGCAGTTCTTGGCAGGCTGATGAGAATTTTCAGTCCGCAAGGTCCCTGCCTCAGACTCATGTCATCCTGTTTATCCTGAAATGGCTGACCAGTTGCTGTGATGACGTCCACTGTAGGAATGGATTTGGGTGTATGGAGAAAGTTGAGCCCCTTCGGAGAGCACGCTGTTCTCCGCCTGGGAGAGTTCTCGTCAGCAGAGTTTTTTAACCCCAATTGGCCTGTAAGTATTAGAATTTCTATCTAATTCTTCATCCGCACGCCAACTGCCGCTCTGTATCTTGGCTGAGTTCTTTGTCCTAAGAGTTTTAGCAAACTGTACCATTTCCTGTCTCTCTTGGACTTCTGTGTTGTCCATCTGCGCGTACTTGTGTGAAATTACACAATCTTGAGGAAAAAACCTCTTCGGTCACACAGGATTTTATCTCTGTGTGGATCGCGTAAAAGCTTCAGATTTTAGTTGTTTATATTCTTGATTGAGTGTCTAATCCTTAAATTAAGAACCTTCATAATTAGTTGTGTTGTAGTTTCCCTTCTCTGCTGTATATCCTGCCTTCGCAAGCCTTCTGCTTCAAAGGCAAGCTGGGATAAATCTGTTTGTCTACATTAAAAAGGTTGACCTAAGGTGTTCCTTTCGTCCGCTAACTTCTGGTGGTCTTCCATCCTGCGTGCCAAGAGAAGGGTTTCTTCCTCTCCAAAGTTGGCAGCGGAGATTCTGTGTAAATTCTCAGTCGTACAGGAGTTGTCATCTTCAAACGAAGGTACTTGAGTTCATCTTGCTGTACTTGGATAGTTTGAGGTCTCAAACGTTTTCATCCTCTCATCCAAAAAGGCTTCGTCGAGTGAACAAGGTTTCCCTCAGCAAGCAGCGTAGATAAGACCATTGGGAGGAGTTGGCTCCTCCCCTCTAATAACAGCTACTCTCACTGTGGGTAAACACCTTTGAAGTTAGAGCGTCTGTAAGACCTGCTCCCCCCAGTAGTCGTCAGCCCATGTCCTATCAATGGTGAATCACTGCTAATTACCTGGCCTATTGTCTTCTTTTGTTAGCTGAGGTATCGTCTCTTGGGACTGGGCCGTGCTCTTCCGTTTCCCCGAAGCAGATTCGGAGTAAAACAGAAGAAAAGATTAATCTTAGCCCACCTATTTTTCGGTTCCATGGAGGGAATTTTTCTCTTTTCTGACAAAAATAGCTTCTTTTTACTCCTCTTTCAAACCAACTTCTTCTTTAGCCAGAATTTTGACCTCACCCGTCCTCAAAAGAGTGACTTGGAGGCTTTAAAGAGTGAAGGGTGCATCAGCCGACCTGAGGGCCCGCTTGTGCTTCTCTTCGGTGTTGATAAAGTCTCTTCTGTAAGACTTGTTTTGGTTTCTCCAATATAATGTTCTTGGGCATCTCTTCTTTTGCACGGAAATAGAAATAACCAAATTGCTTTTCACGTTTGTTTGTGGACTTGGCCACGTTTTGTCTTATGGATGAACTATTTTTGTCTCAGTGTTTCACCAGGTTTGTGACACTGGAATCCTGTGCTCTTGTTCTTTAAAGTCTCTGAAGTTTCTCTGATAACCCGGCTACATACGAGCACTGAATCCCTTCTTCTGCTCTCTGTAGTCTGTCTACCTTGCTCTTTGGGTTCTCTTGCTGCCTTGTGCTTCTAGTGATGACGAAGGCCAGTATAGGATAGCCACAGGTCTGAGAGGGCCTCTGGACATGTTGTTCCTCTTTGGTCCCTCTGCACTGGTTACGGGGCACCTCTTTAGCTCTAGTCCTGAGGTTCCCTAATGAACCCCTATTTTGTGTTGGAGGGTCAGTGAATGGTTGAGTCAAACATTCAATTATGTCGTATGATGTTGCCTTCGTAAACCCTGTCGGAAGTGTCCGTTTTCCTCTATGAAACTTTACATCTAAAAAGGCAAGTTGTTCTCCTTTAGGTCCTCCCGAGTAAAATTATCAATGTAGGGTCACAGCATTGAGTATCTGTAAAAGGTGCTGCCACTTCCCTCCTTTAATTTTGTCCACGTTCATCTACATATCTGAGCCATGGCTGGGTTTGTTACCTGGGCGTATGAGGCCCAAGTATTCTCTCCATTTCCTCCCATGTAGAGTAGCCACTATGAGCGTTTGATGAATGAAACTGGAGACCATAGCACAGCCGTTGGATCTGTCTGGTAGAGTTGCCTCCTGAACTGGAAATATTGGGCTAAGGCAAACTCCAGTGGTTGGCAATGTGTGTTCTGGCGGGTCAGTGAGTGAGCGGGGTCCTATCCGCTTAGGGTGCTTGTCCCTCAGTCAGTCTCTTCCTCACCGCCGTGACTCTCCTGCTGAGTGGCGGATGTAAACAGTGCTGTTCACTCTCACATTCATTAAAACCATGGTTCATCTGATTCAGCTGCAGCGCTTGTTTTTGATCTTCTCCACAATTCCTTGGTTGTTTCCACTGGTTGTACTGTGTGGACTAAAGGGCTAAAATGAAACTTGAGATTGTTTTCGCCAGATTTAGGTGTGGGTTAATCCATCACAATGCGTCTGAAGAGGGACCTTTCCTTGTTGTATTTGGCAGACATAAATACAGGGAAATAGCCTTCTCCCGGGTTTAATTTAAAGTTGTTGTATATAACTTTTTGTCAATTATTCTCCTTTTCTATTCTGAAAGCTGCTCTATAATTCTTCCTGGACCCGCTGGGTTGGGGTCTCTTCTCAGTCGCTCGATACGTGTTTTCATCAGCTGAGCAGTGCTGACCTTGGTCTGCTAGTCAAGCGTGTTGTATTTAGGAACAACAGGCACTGCCTTAGCCGCTGAAGACATGTTGATGCTCTCATCTTCTTCAAGGCTGCCAATAGGTCTTTCTTTCCCTCTCCCTAAAGCCTTCCAATCACTCTTTTGAGGACGGGGAGGTCAAAATTCTAGCTAAAGAAGAACGTTGGTTTGGAAGAAAAGAGGAGTAAGAAAGGGTTAAAAGAAGCTATTTTTGTCAGAAAGAAAAATCCCTCATGAACCGAAATGGTGGGCTAAGATTAATCTTTTTCTTTTACTCCAATCTGCCTTCGCAGGGGGGAGAAAACGGACAGGAGCACGGCCGCCAAGAAGACGATACCTCAGAAACAAAAAGAAAATAGCAGGTAATTAGCAGAAAGGTGATAGCCATGAATAGGCAGGGCTGACGATACCGGGGGAGCAGGCGTTACAGACGCTCTACTTCAAAGGTGTTTACCCACAGTGTGAGAGAGCTGTTAATGAGAGGGAGAAACCCAACCTCCAACTGGTCTTTTTATCTACGCTGCTGCTGAGGAACCTGTCACTGCGAGCCTTGGATTGAGAGGGCCCGCGAAACGGGAGACCTCAATACTACCAAGTACAAGGAAGATGACTTCAGTACCTTCTTGGAAGGATGACAACTCCTGTTACGATCTGAGAAGAATTTAACAGACCACCAATGATGTTATATTAAAATTAAGTGATAAAAAGTAACGTGTGATAAGTGATAATACAGTGATAGAAGTGAATAGAAAGTGGACAAAGTGAGTATAAAGTGATATAAAGTGAATACATGATAAGTTGATATAAAGTGATATAAAGGGTAACAATGATAAAGTGATATAAGTGATAATTTTAAATGATAAAGTGAGTGATATTAAGTTGAATAAAAGTGATAAAAGTGATAAGTGATTAAGTGTTGATTAAAGTGAATAAAGTATTAAAGTGAGATAAAGTATAAAGTGATAAAGTATATTAAAGTGATAAAGTATAAAGTGATATAAAGTGATAAATGATATAAAGTTGATTAAAGTTGATTAAATGATAAAGTGGGTGATAAAGTGATATTTTGAAGTGATAAAATGATTATACAGTGATAGAATGGATATGGAATGATATAATAGTGATATAAAGTGATATAAATGATTAAGTGATACATAAAGTTGATATAAAGTGATATTAAAGCTGATATGAAGTGATTAAAGTGATAAGGTGGTGATATAAAGTTGATAAAGTGATATAAGGATTATAATGAAAGTGAATAAAGTGATCATAAGGATAAGTGATATAAAGTGATAAGTGATATAAGTGATATATAAGTGATAAAGGTGAATATAGAAGTGATAAAGTGATATAATAGTGATGATGAAGTGATATAAAGTGTATGAAGTGATATAAAGTTGATATAATGATATTAAAGTGATATGAAGTGTGATATAAAGTGATAAAGTATATAAATGAAAAAAGTGTATATAAAGTGATATTAAGAGTGATATAAGTGATTAAGTGATATTAAAGTGATATTAAAGTGATATGAAGTGATAAAGTGATTATACATGATGAAAGTGAGTGATAGAAAGTGATATAAAGTGATACAATGATAACAGTATTATAATATATAAAGTGATAAGTGATAGTATATAAGTGATAAAGTGAATTATAAAGTGATATTAAAGTGATAGTCGATATAAATGATATAAAGTGTGAAAGTGATAAGGTGATATAAGTAAAGGTGAAAGGATATAAATGATAAAGTGATATAAAGTGATAAATGATATAAAGGATATAAAAGTGATATGAAGTATAAAAGGATAAATTGATATAAAGTGATAAAGATATAAAGTGATGAAGTGATAAATGATATACAGTGATAGAAAGTGATAGAAAGTGACAAAGTGATATAGTGATATAAAGTGATAGAAAGTGATACAATGATTAAAGTGATTATTAAATGATATAAGTGATATAAAGTGATAGTGAGATAAAGTGATATGAAGTGATAAATGATAAAGTGTATAAAGTGATAAAGTGATAAGGGATATAAAGTGATAAAGTGATATAAGTGATATAAAGTATATGCAAGTGATATAAAGATATGAAGTGATATAAAGTGATATAAAGTGATACAATGATTAAAGTGATATTAGAAGTGATAAAGTGATAAGGTTGATATAAAGTGATAAAGTGATATAAAGTGATTACAATGATAAATGATATAAAGATATAAATGATAAAGTGATAAGGTGTAAAAGTGAATAAATGATATAAAGTGATATATGATAGTGATATAATTGATAAAATTGATAAGTGATATTTAAAGTGATAAAGTGATAAAGTGATATAAAGTGGATAAAGCGATATTAAAGTGAATATAAAGTGATAAAAGCGATATAAAGTGATATTAAAGCTGATAAGGTTGAATAAAGTGATAAAGTGATAGTGATATTAAAAGTGATATGAAGTGATAAAAAGGATATACAGTTATAGGAAAGTGATATAAAGTGATATAAAGTGATACAATGATAACAGTGATATAAAGTGATATAATGAATAATTGATAAGGTGATATAAAGTGATTAAAGTGATAAATGAATAAATGATAAGTGATATAAAGTGATATAAAGTGAAAGGTAATAAGTGATATAAAGTGATAAATGAATAAAGTAATGATTAAAGTGATATTAAAGTATATTAAGTGATAGAAAGTGATACAATGATAAAGTGATATAAGTGATATAAGTGATATAAATGATAGTGATATAAGTGATATGAAGTTTAAAGTGATATACATTGATGATGAAGTGATAAAGTGATAACAGTGATAGAAAGTTGATTAAGTATATAAATGATACAATGATAAAGTGATATAAAGTGATATAAAGGATATAATGATATAAAGTGATAGGTGATATAAAGTGATAAAGTGATAAGGTGGATATATAAGTGATATAAAGGTGATAAGTGAATATAAAGTGATATAACAGTGATAGAAAAGTGATAGAAGTGACAAAGTGAATAAAGTGATATAATTGATACAATGATAAAGTTGATATAAAGTGATAAAATGATAAGGTATAAGTAAAAGTGATAGAAAGTGACAAAGTTGATATAAATGATTATAAAGTGAGTACAATTAATAAAGTGATATTAAATGATAAAGTGATAGGTGATATAAAAGTGATAAAGTGTAAAGTGATATAAAGTGATTAGATAGGTGTAGTTATGGAAAGGTGTAAGTGATATAAAGTGATATAAAGTGATTTAAAGTGATATAAAGTTGATAAAGTGATATAAAGTGAAAAGTGAATGATAAAGTGATATAAAAGTGATTAAAGCGATGTATAAGTAATAAAGTGATAAAGTGAATATAAAGTGATATAAATGTGATAAGTGATTTAAAGTGATAAAGTGATATAAATGTATAAAAGTTGATATAAGTGATAAAGTGATATAAAGTGATAAAGTGATATAAGTGATAAAGTGATATAAAGTGATAAGGTATAGCAGCAATCTTAAGTATGGACACATCCATTGGAGTCTTGGACTGAGTTTTTTAGGCACGAGCCCATCAGGGCTGTGAAGGGCTCTTTATCGTACGAGGCCTCCTCTCAAAACACTCACTAACACACTCTTCTTGCGTGCACGTCACGTGCACATACATATATTATGCACAAATCAACATTGTAATCTGTTACAGAGCCCAAAAATCATGGCGACTGAGAGCCGCAAACTGTACGAAGTATTTACCATTTATCGCAAACAAAAAATGTCTCCCATTCGCACATTATGAAGCCCGATTCAACTCATGTTGTTATTTACGTTGTTTAAAGTACTGAGAGTCCTAAACACTTCATGGGCAAAAATCTTAATTGGGTCGACAGCGCCCCTATCAGGATTATTATGGAGAGTTTAGTTAGTAGCACAAAAATTTCTTATTTGTCATTCCGATCAGAAAATCAATCACACCTATAGCCATATTTCACGTGTGCCGTAGCGATGACCAGAACGTCCCATTTTATTCTGAGGAAAAATGTTAACTCCATAATTCAGCGAGAATGAGAACCAAAGTTATCCAAAGTACTTGGATAACCTTTGTGGATGTTCGGGCGCAGCCGCCAGCCCTAAGTTAAAATGTAAAAATATGCTTTCATGCAGATATAGTGTGATACAAATTCATACTAATTTTTCTGTTATAATGTCAAAATTTGAGCGCAGAGGGCGCGTAGCGGCATTTCCAATAATTCCTAAAAACTAAGACCCTTGGGAAAAAGTAAAAAACAAACATAACAGCAGTAAGCAATACCGTAAATTTTAGATTGAGAGAACAAAAAAGGGGCGTAGCCCCTTCTTAGGCCAGGACGGTCGGGAGGGCCGATAATCGCCGCTTTGCGGTTATTTGTGGCTTCGTTGTTATTTGTTCATGAGTCTGAGGGAAAAACTCTGCTGCTCTCACTGAAGGTAAAACTTTAAACAAATCTTGGACAAATCTTCAATGAGGACTCATGAAAAAAAGATCATATTATTCACCTAAATTAATCCATTCTATTACCGAGGTGTTTGATTGAGAAACAAGAACTAGCCCAGTCAGGTTTTATATAAAAAGTATTTACCGAGCGTTTACTTTTACTCGTTAAAGGTACTTGTCTTTTACTCCTAAACTTCTATACAACGGGAAGAGAACGGGAAGAGACAAGAGAAGCACCACTCATCCTTTCCCTGAGGAATATAACAGTAACTTATCTTTAAAACCTGTTTATCTCTCTCTATATTTGAGTCTGAGAAGTCTGGGAGTCCTCACTGTGTGGAGGTCCAGAGCGAAACCGTGGCTCTGGGTGTGGATAGTTTATATAAAGGGCCGTTTTTGTCATCTCTGGAAGCTCAGGCTTGTTCCTGGCGTTTCAGAGCAAACGCTCGAAGTTCGCAGCGTCTGGACCGTCACCATACGGGCACCGCCACTATACACAAAAACAAAACAAAATACACACACACACACAGCACACACACGGCCCCTCATATACACAAACAAACACAATACACACACACACACACACACACGGCCCCGCACTATACACAAAACAAACACAATACACACACACAACACGCCCCTTCACTATGACACAAACAAACACAATACACACCACACACCACGGCCCCGCACTATACACAACAATTAAACAATATGACATCACACACACACCACGGCCCGCACATACACCAACAAAACACAATACCACACACACACGGCCCCTCACTATTACACAAACAAACACATAACACACACACACACACGGCCCCGCACTATACACAAAACAAACACAATAACACACACACACACACCACACCCCGCACTATACACAACAAACACAAATACACAAACACACACGCCCCGCACTATACACAAAGAACACAATACACACCACACACGGCCCGCACTATACACAAACAAACACAATACCACACACACACGGCCCCGCACTATACACAAACAAACAAAATACACAAAACACAATCACACACACACGGCCCCGCACTATACACAAGACAAAACAATACACACGGCCCCGCCACTTCACAAACAAACACAATACACACACACACACACGCCCCGCACTATACACAACAAACAGATACCACACACACACACACACACCACCACACGGCCCCGCACTATCACAACAAACACAATCACACAGCACAACACGGCCCCGTCACTAATCACACAAACACAATACACACACACACACGGCCCCGGCACTTATACACAACAAACACATACCACCACACACACACACCACAACACACACGACAGCACGTGCCCTGCACATATACACAAAAAACAAAAAAACACACACACACACACACACAACCCCGCCACTATACACAAACAAGTTATCTAATAATACACACACACACACACACACACACACCGGCCCGCACTATACACAACAAACACAATACACACACACACACACGCCCCCTCATTACACCACATAATACACGCCACCACACACACAACACAACACACACACAGCCCCGCACTATACACAAAACAAACGACCAAATACACACACACACAGCCCCCTATTATACACAAACAAAAACTCTCTCTCGTCGGCTTGAGTTGTATCCAATGGCCGCTCTGCTTTAGGACCATGACACCAGGGCGGCATTGATACCTCCATATAGCCGCTGTCTCCCATTGAAAGTAGCATTGGACTTTAGTGTCACGTTAAAAACACTTTAACGCCTGGTTCTATTTTCCTAAACTTTCGACAGCTGTATTTCTTGACTGCGGTTGCTAGTCCGATCAGTGATAAGAAAACCAGTTTAGAAATACTCCTGCTTTACGGGGTCGGACTGTGTGGAGCTGTGAGAGCTACATGTCACACATGGGTGGAGTCATTACAGTTGGATTATATTCCGCCCCTTATGCCCTTTTAGGAACATCTCCTCAGACTGGGGAGGAGGAGTCTGTTAAATCGTGGTCATTATGGTAACGGGGAGGAGGCGGAGAAAGTTTTCTTTTAACCTTATGGCATCGTTTAAGAAAATCAGCGTGACCAACACTTCCACTGTGTTATTTTGTATCATGTTGGTGTCATACGTAACGTGCAGCAGCTCTAACACAGGGGCGCTGATGCTGTGGTGCGGACGTGCTCCTGATTAACAAGAGTTCATACTGTAATGGGCGTCATGATGTTGCCGAACGTGCGTCCACGCTCCGTCAAAGCCTCTAGTTGGACGTCAACATTTTCGCTCACACTCGCGAGAAACGCCTGTTTGCGGCGCGTGAAGTTTTGCAAGCTATAATTAGGAAGCGTTGTCATAAACTCAGCCGAGCGCAAACCGCCATGATCTATATCGCTCTCATCAATGGCGCAACTACCGCAAACACCCCCTCCCCCACACCACACACACACACACACACACACACACAACACACACACACACACACAACACACACACACACACACACACACACACACACACAACACCACACAACACAACACACACACGGCTCTTTGGAATGGTTGTTTATTTTTTTTAAAGAAAATAAATAACCCTCTGAATTGAACTTTTTTATTAACGAAAAATGTCACTATTTCACACAATGTATAACATCGAATTTCCTCTCTTATGGAGTTTGTTAATCCCAAAAAAACATCACACGGCCGATTAAAGGTTGTTCGTTCATTCACGTAACTTTTCCTCCTCTTCCCCGCGCAGAGGAGTGAGAGAAACAACGGCAAGCTTCAACGCGATCTCCTTCTGTAACCGTTGTTTATTATTTCATTTAGGACTTTTATTTCTCAAACTTGTTGCCCTGTATGCTCACTTTGAGCTCCTCGTGGGGGGTGGAGTGACCAGTCCCCTCTGCATCCTCTCTGCCCCACTCCCAGCCAGTGACTGTTTCGCAAAATAGCACAACTATTATGACGCCCCTCCCCCAAAAAGAATAAAAACAAAAAACACTTCACACCGCGAAACCTGTTGCAAATCGTTCACTGTAAAGACTCGTTCCAAAAGAGCCGGATCGTTCGCGACCGACACACCAGACTGTTAAAAAGAACACATCACTATTGGCGCCCTATGAAATGCATATATTGCGTTGCCCTTTTGCGCCACTGTGCAGGTAACGGTGACGCTTGTGTCACTATTTGAGCCCAGTCCCTGATTGGTTAACAAGGGGCCTAAATGAACGCACGTGTAGATTGTGATTACTGAGGCAATGGAAGCAGTGGGCGGGCTCCCCTGCCTGTACCGCGTGTTCTCACTGGTTTTGACGCGCGTTAATCCTCATCTCTCAACCATTTGCAACGCTTCATTTACGCGCGGACATCTTTACATTTTCGACGCGCGTCGAAGCGTCTACATAGGGTTAACAGAGTTGGTGGCGGAGTTCCGGCGTTTGTCTGTACGCACCTTTAGACGCATATAGCTCTGTGATGGAGAGCGCCGGGTTAACGAAGCAGGAGGTCATGATAGTCAGGTGATGGTGCTTTATTACCTGCTTTTAAATCTTAGTGACTTTATTTTCAGTATGGTTTTCCATGATACTTCTCTCTTTATCAGCAATGATCTCTCAGCTGTCAAAACCGCTCAGTCGAGTGTGGTTCAGTTTGTTCAGCTCACTGCTGTAATGGCTTTGCACCACCGATGGCGCCATCTAAGTTTACTAACACTGTGACGCTACATTAACCACTCGGGCTATAAAACAATCTGTATCACAAAGCCCAACAACATCACAAACAAGTGACGTCTCCTGCTGGACTGATCTACTTCACACAACTCAGTTACAAAAGAACAAACGTGTAAGCTAGGTTTTACATTACTTTTATCTGGTTTGTTTTGAAGTTTCTTTCACACAGTTTGACTTAAAACGAGTTCGTGAGGTCGCAGCCGTGTCGAACTGCATGTTTTCTGAACTTTAAATTAAAAGCTAATACTGTCACTTCATATTAAACTGATGTGTATTTTGTATTAACACAGTTTGCCTTTTGTCTTTTATTGTTAGATTTTGGGGTGGGGCTTTTGGTTTTTAAAGACAAATGAGCATCTTCTTAAAGCGACTGCACATCGCCTTCCAAATAAAGAAAAGATGGAATGAAAAGTCCACAGATGTTTCTGAGGGACTCACATTATGTCCCTCAGTCACTGGACTTAAACCCTGACTGGACCAGGTTAGGTCTGAGTTAAAAACCATTCCTGGAATCCACAGTGTCCACGGCCCGGTCCAGACGACAAACCACTCACAGTCACAAAAACAAACACGTTTATTACAAAGGCACAAACAGCAGCAACAAAACCACTCTTGATCAGTCACAGTGACGGTAACCACGGCCGACAGTTTTTCAGTTTCAGGGTTTCTGTTCTGTAGGGTGCATCTGACACCAAACATTTCTTAGTTAAACATTTCGGTGAATGTTAGTTTCATAACAGGGAAGTGACATAGATGAAGGCATTTAAACTGTTGCCGTGCCGACTCGTTGTGAAGTCCAACGGGAAAAATCGAAGTTCAAAACTGAACTTTACTTATCTACTCACTTCCTGTCAGGACAAACAGTCAAAAAAAATAACTTTCTGCCCACATTAAAGTGAAAATTTAAAATAATAATTATTAGCAAATTTAACCCTTGTTGACCTGTAGGGCTCAGGACCCCGGAAATCAGCCGAGCAGCAACTCGGGACCCTCGTCTGCACAGAGTATTAAAATTTAATATTAATTACTAATATTAATATTTATATTAAATTAAATCAGCTGCAAACGCTCAAAATCTGGTTTATTCTGTTTCGGAAATATGTTTGGATATTTGGCTTAATTTCACAAAGAAATACAGTTAGATTCAAAAATAATCAAATTCAATGTCCATGAAATTAACCATCTTTGTCCTCGAGTCCGAACTTTCAGAAGTTCAGGTTAAGAGAGATAGTTAGGAAAAGACTCACATTTAAACCCACAGAAACAGAGGACAAATATGAGAAAGATTCAACGTTTAAAGACAAAGTCAAAGTGCTGTTCCATGAAACGGAATAACGTTTGAGTTTTTAATGGATTCAGACTCAGAGCCCCGGATCATCACAGTCGTCCACGGTAACGCCCTCTACAGGCTCAGTCCCTGCGAACGTCTCGCTGTCCTACAGAGTCCGCTCTTGGTCCCGGCCCGGTCCAGGTCCGACGCTGGACGGGTCGGGTCTTAGAAGAAGTCCTTCTTCTTGTGAGCCCGATCCAAGCAGCAAGCGACGTCACTCCTGTCTGAAGCGGGTCCATCAGAACGTAGAGGACGGGTTCAAGGGCGGGGTACAGATAGGCCAGCGCTTTGAGCACGAGGACCGGCCGCTGTCCAAGTCTGACGAGAACCACAGGAGAGAAACATGTGGTCGCGTCCCACACTGTCCAGAGACCAGTGAGAGACCAGAGAGGAGACCAGAGAGAGACCAGAGAGAGAAACCAGAGAGAGACCAGAGAAGACCAGCTGAGAGACCAGAGAGAGACAAGAGAGAGACCAGTGAGAGAACCAGTAGAGAGACCCAGTGAGAGGACCAGAGAGAGACCCAGTGAGAAGACCAGAGAGAGACAGTGAGAGACCATGAGAAGACCAGAGAGAGACCAGGGAGAGAGACCGTGAGAGAGACCATGTAGAGAGAACCAGTGAGAGACCAAGGAGAGACGAGACCAGAGAGAGACCAGTGAGAAGACCAAGAGGAGAACCAGTGAGAGACCAGAGAAGAGACGCGTGAGAGACCAGAAGAGAGACCAGAGAGTCATATCCTGTTTTGCTGTGATATTCTTCTAATTTCAAATAAAAGCCTGTTTCCTTACGGTTGTGGCACCGACTGATATTTTAAGATTACAAATTTGGTCGACAAAAGGTTTTTTACGTGATCTCCAAAGCTTAAAACTATTAATATTCAACAAATGAAGCTTATTTGAAAGATATTAAACATACATTAAAGCAATGATGTTTTATTTTTTAATGTGTTTTCAATATAATACTCGACACAAACATATGCACGTCATGTCAATCACCAGAATACGTTTGTAGGAATCGAAATTGGAACAGTTTAATGTAGTGAAGAAAAGCTGCTAAACTCTTTTGCAGCAGCTAGCAAAATCTTGTTTTATTCTATGTGGAATTTAAAAACCGAGCTGCGCGCCCTGGCATAGGCGACCCAGGCAAGCCGCATAGGGCTCCTCTACTGGAGGGGCCAACCAATTTAAAACGCTTTAATTTTTTTGAACCCATGAGGTCCATGCGCCGGCCGCTACAAACATCACCAAGTTTCCAATAGATAAAGTTTGGAACGGAAGAAAAGAGACTGTTTTGTGTTCGGAAATTAGAAATGGTAAAGTTTTTAGGGGGGGGGGGGGGGGGCGCCACATTTAGGTCAAAGGCTGTTTTTGGGTGACGGTTACCGGCGGTGACGTTTACCACTCGGCGATGAGGACACAGGTGTGAGGAAGCTGAGTGAACGACGAGACCACCATTGAATCGCCAACAACGAACCATCAGGGCACCGGTGCTTGTGGAAAGGAGCGGGTCGTGCAAGACAGCCGTCGACACCATCAACGACGTAAGCAGGTCGCCATGACGAGGCAGCGGCAACGAAGAAGCCCACGGTGACCTGCGGCAGACGCTTCAGTTTATAATTAATAACTGTTTTTAATATTTACATCTACAGCAAACACATTTAACTGTATGACGCCGAGTCCGGACAGCAGGGGGCACAGCTTTAACCCCTCCTGCAGAGGCACAGAGGCGGGTCTGGCCATGACAGACAGGGGGCGCCGTGACCTTTGTTTGTTTGGACAGAGAAAGGGAGACAGAGAAACCCATGGTCAGGGCTCAGGCATCAGGGGAAGTTAAACTCGTTGTCTGTCGCCAACTCGCCCTAATACCTACAGAAAAGAAGGCCAGGTTTGTCTCTCTCGTACCACACGACATACGTGTCTTCTTTATTCATGATAAATGTATAAGTCAATCGTGTAAAGCCCTGCACGGTTTGGTAAAGCCTCTCTGAATGCTGTGACCCGGCGCTCCCAGTGCGTGTTGAAATCCCCATTGACGCGCCTGCAGCAGGCGAGCCGCGGGCGCTGAGTTTCCAAAGAAGAAATAAAGAGTAAAGATCACAGAACAATGATAAAAACAGAAGATGTAAATGTACAGCTCTGTAGTTATTTTTGGTGTTTCCGAGTCGAGACAAACAAAATTAAAACTAGCCGTTCAGGAGGAAACGCTGCCCCTGCTGAGACATCAGTGTTCACCCTCAAGCGTCTCGCGTCGTAACGTGTGTATCCGTATTCGTATCATTCGTGTCGTCTCACATCGCATCATATTCGTGTTGTATCATATCGTATCATAATCGTGTCGTATCGTCCGTGTTGTATCATTATCGTATCGTATCGTACATATCGTGTCGATAATATATCATGTTGTAAACATATCCCTATCATACCGTGTTGTATCATATCGTGTTGTATCATATATATGAAGTGTTGTATCAATACTCGTGTCGTAGCATATCGTATCGTATCATATCGGTGTCGTCTCACGTCGTATCGTTTGTATCGTACGTGTTGTATCATAATCATAATCAATATCGTATCATATCGTGTTGTATCATATCGTGTTGTATCATATCGTGTCGTACGTGTTGTATCATACCCGTGTTTTGTATCGTACGTGTTGTATGCGTATCGTGTTGTTATCATCATACCGTGTTGTATCATATCGTGTCGTACGTGTTTTGTTATCATACGTGTTGATCGTATCGTGTTGTATCATAATCCATATCATATGCCTTGTTTGTATCAATTAATTCGTGTCGTATCGTGTTTGTATCAATACCGTGTTGTATCATATGCGTGTCGTAGCAATCGTAATCGTAATCATGACCGTTCGTGTGTCGTGTTGTAATCGTATCATGATCGTGTCGTCTCACGTCGATCGTGTTGTAATCAATCGGTCGTGGGGTATCACATATGTATCAATATCGTGTCGTATCATAATCGATAAAATATCATATCGTGTCGTATCAATATCGTGTCATATCATAATCGTATCATATCGTGTCCGTATAATACATCATATCGTATCATCTCGTGTTGTATCATATCGGTGTTGTATCATATCGTGTCGTATCATATCGTGGCGTATGCAATATCGATGTATAATAATATCATAATGTGTCGTATCATATCGTGTCGTATCATATGCGTGTCGTATAATACATCATATGCGTAATCATCTCGTGTTGTATCCATATCGTGTGTATCATATCGGGTCGTATCATTATCGTGTCGTATCATATTCTGTGTCGTATCATATCGGCATCCATACTCGTGTCCGTATCACATCGCATCATATCGTGTTGTATCATATCGTGTCGTCATCTATATCGCATCATATCCGTGTCGTATCACAATCGCATATCATATCGTGTCGTATACATCGATCATATCGTGTCGTATCATATCGTGTCGTAGCAATTATCAGACGTATCAATATCGTATCATATCGTGCCGTACATATCGTGGTCGTAGCATATCATGACGTAGCAATATCGTTCAATATCGTGTCCGATCATATCGTGTCGTTGGCCAATGTCGTATCGTGTCATATCGTGTCGTATGCGTACATATCGCGTGCGTCTCCACGGCGTATCGTGTTGTATCGTGTCGTGTCGTATCATATCATATCTGTCGTATCAATGAATCAATATATCGTGTCGTATCATACCCGTATGCATATCATATCGTACCATATCGTGTCGTGTCGTATCATACGTCGGATCATATCGTGGCGTAACATAATCGTATCGTTATAATTATATCATATCGTGTCGTATCATATCGTGTCGTATCAATATCGTGTCGTATCATATCGTGTCGTATCATATCGTGTCGTAATCATATGCGTGTCGTTCAATATCGTGGCGTATCATATCGTATCGTATAATATATCATATCGTGTCTATCATATCGTGTCGTATCATATCGTAATCATATCGTGTCGTATCATATCGTGTCGTATCATATCGTGGCGTATCATATCGTGTCGTATCATATCGTCGGGCGTATCATATCGTATCGTATAATATATCAATTATTCATCGCATCATATCGTGTTGTAAAATCAATCGTGTCGTTTGTATCATATATCGTATCATATCGTGTCGTATCATATCGTGACGTAGCAATATCATGGCGTGCATATCGTTCATATCGTGTCGTATCAATATCGTGTCGTCTCACCGTCCGTTATCGTATCGTGTCGTATCATATCATATACGTAATCATATCGTGTCGTAATCGTTATCTGTGTCGTATCGCCATATCGCGTTCGTATCGTATTCGTGCCGTATCATATCGATCCGTATCATATCGGTCGTATCATATCGTGTCGTATGTATCAAACCGTATCGTTCATATCATATCGTACATACTCGTGTCCGTATCATATCGTGTCCGGATCATATCCGTATTGTAGCATATCGTGTCGTATCAATATCGTGTGTACGCATATCATATCGCATCGTGTCTATATAATATCGTATCGTATAGGGGGCGACAGTGGCGCAGATGGTAAGAAGCGGGTCGTCTCATGATCGGAAGGTCGTGTTCGAATCCAACGCCTCGACCGTGCACATTGTCGTTGTGTCCTTGGGCAAGGCACTGCACCCACATTGCCTCCAGTGCTGCCAAACACTGGTAGCCCCCTAGGAGAGACCAAAGGCCCCGTTTGTACCGTGAGGACCGCCTTCCGTGGAACCCACCACCTGCAGGAGCCATGGGGGGCTGGTGCCAATGTGAATTTGGGCAGCTCGGCGGCTGCCCCCCAACGACCCGGCAACGACAATGGAGAAAATGGATGGATGGATGGATGGATCGTATCATATATCGTGTCGTATCATATCGTGTCGTCATATTGTGTCGGTATCATAGTCGTGTCGTATCATATCGTGTCGTGTTGTAATCATATCGTGTCGTAATCATATCGTGTTCGTATCATATCGTGTCGTATTCATATCGTGTCGTATCATATTCGTTGTCGTATCATATCACATCGTGTTCGTATCATATCGTTGTCGTATTATATTCATACATACATATCGTGTCGTATCATATCGTGTCGTATCATACTAGTATCGTATCACATCGTGTCGTATCAATATCGTATCAGTATCGTGTCGCATCCATATCGTGTTGTATCATATATCGTATCATATCGTGTCGTATCATATATATCGTATCATATCGTTGGTCCGTAATCATATCGTGTCGTATCATACCGTGTCGTATCAATATCGTGTCGGTTGTTCATGCGTATAGTATCGTATGATTATCGTGTCGTATCATATCGTGTCGTATCATATAGTAATGTATCATATCGTGTCGTATCATATCCTGTCCGAATCATATCCTGTCGTTATCATATCTGTCGTATGCAATATCGTGTCCGTATCATATAGTATCGTATCATATCCGTGTCGTATCATATCGTGTCGTATCCATTATCGTGTCGTATCATACCGTGTTCCGTATCATATAGTATCGTGTCGTGTCGTATCATATCGTGTCGTATCATATCGTTGTCGTATCATATCGTGTCGTTCATATCGTATCGTATCATATCGTATCATATCGTGTCGTATCATATCGTGTCGTATCATAAATCGTGTCGTATCATATCGTGTCTTATGCATATCGTGGCGTATCATATCGTATCGTATAATATAGTCATATCGTGTCGTATCATATCGTGGTCGTATCATATCGTATCATAATCGGTCGTATAATACATCATATCGTAGCGCGTCGTGTTGTACCATATCGTGTCGTATCATAATCCGTGTCGCAAACATATCATATCGCGTCGTGTTGTTACCATATCGTTATCGTATCATATCGTGTGGTATCAATGCGTGTGGTATCATAATCGTGTGGTATCATATCGGCGTTGGTATCCATAATCGCGTGTAATCATATCGTGTGGTATCATATCGTGTCGTATCGTATCGTGTCGTATCGTGTCGTATCGTATCATATCGTATCGTATCATATCGGTCGTATCATATAGGTCGTATCATATCGTGTCGTATCATTATCGTTTCGTATCACATATCGTGCGTGTTCATATCGTGTCGTGTCATATCGTGGCGTATCATATCGTGCGTATCATACGTGTCGCATCATAACTCGTGGCGTATCATATCGATCGTATCATAATCGTGCGTAATCAATATCGTGTCGTAATCATATCACATCCGGGTCGTATCATATTCGTGTCGTGTCGTATCATATCCTGTGTCGTAGTCATATCGTGGTCCGTATCAAAATGCGTGTCGTATTCCATATACGTGTCGTAATCACATATCGGTCATATCGTGCGTGTCATATCGTGTCCGTATCATAATCGTGTCGTATCATATTGTGTCGTATCATATCGTGTCGTTCATATTCGTGTCGTGTTGTATCATCTCGTGTCGTATCATATCGTGTCGTATCATGATCGTGTCGTATCAATATCGTGTTCGTATCAATATCCATATCGTGTCGTATGCATATGCGTGTCGTACAAAATATCACATCCGTGTCGTATCATATCGTGTCGTATCAATAATCGTGTCGATGCATATCGGTGTCCGTATCATATCGTGTCGCATCAATATCGTGGCGTATCAATATCGTGTCGTATCATATCGTGTCGTAATCATATCGTGTCGTATCATATCGTGTCGTATCATATCGTGGCGTATCATATCGTATCGTATAATATAGTCATATCGTGTCGTATCATATCGGTCGCATCATATCGTGTCGTATCAATATCGTGTCGCATCATAATCGTGGCGTATCATAATCGTGTCGTATCATATCGTGTCCGTTATCATATCGTGTCTATCATATCGTGTCGTATCATATCGCATCATATCGTGTCGTATCACATCGCAATCAATATCGTGTTGTTAATCATATCGTGTCGTATCATATCCGTGTCGTGTCCGTATCGTGTCGTACTCATATCGTGTCGTATCATAGCGTGTCGTATCATAATGCGTGCCGTATCATATCGTGGCCGTATCATAATCGTGTCGTATCATATCGTGTCGTATATATCGTGTCGTTAATCGTATCGTATCGTGTCGTATGCGTATCGTATCGTGTTCGTATCGTGTCGTATCACATCGTGTCGTTCAATATCGTTGTCGTACCATATCGTGTCGTATCGTATCGTGTCGTATCGGTATCGTGCCGTTCGGATCGTGTCGTATCGTTGTGTAGTATCGTGTCGTATCACATGTGTGTCTCATATGTGTCTATCGTGTCGTATCAATCGTGTCGTCCGTATTCGGCCGTATCCATATCGTGTCGTATCATAATCGTGTCGTATCGTGTCGTATCGTGTCGTATCAACATCGTGTCGTATCATATCGGGTCGTATCGTGTCGTTGTTCGTATAGATGTTCGTATCTTCCGTGTCGTTATATCGTGTCGTTCGTATCGTAGTCGTGTGTCGTTATTATCTGTCGTCATTATCGTGTCGTATCATTCGTGTGTCGTATCATATTCGTGTCGTATCATATCGTGTCGGTATCATATCGTGTCGTGCTGTATTTCATACGCGTCGTATCGTATCGTTCACTCCCAGAGTTCCGGTTCCCGCTCCTCACCTGGAGGCGAGGGTGGTTGGTCTTGGCGCGCGGCCCAGTGGCGGGAACTTCACTGCGCAGGGTCAATGAGTTTCGTCCGCTGCGGTACCGCGGAGGAGGCTAGCCTGGAGCGCGCTAACGTCAGCCGCATAAAGCCACACGGCCTATGCTAACCGGGGCACGCCGCTCTCCGGCTCTGACCGTTTTAAAGTGCGTCGGTTTTATGATGAACGTCACCACGTAACGATCCACCGCGATGCAGGGGAAAGGTGCACGGGAACAGGTTCACCTAGGAGGAGAGATTGTCAAGCGGTTGAGTGTATGCCCCAACCTTAGAACACCTCAACGCCTAAACGCCAAAGCCCAAAACCCGGGTTGCTATCCCGGCTCTGGCCCCCGGTTATCCCGCTCTGGCCCCAGGTTTTTTCCCCTTTGGTCCGCGTTTTCCCGCTCTTTGGCCCGGTTTACTCCGCTCTGGCCCGGTTCCCCGCTATGCCCGGTTACCTCCGCTCGGGCCGGATTATACCCGGCTTGGGCCCGGGATCCCGAGCTCTGCGGTTACCCCGCTCTGACCGTTCCCCCGTCTGGCCCAGTTTATCCCCGCTTCTGGCCCGGTTATCCCCCGCTTCTGCCCCTGTTATCCCGCTCTGGCCCGTTATCCCCGCTCTGCCCGGTTATCCCGCTTTGGCCCGGTTATCCCCGCTCTGGCCCGGTTATCCTCTGGCCCCCGGTTATTCCCCTCTGGCCGGTTTCCCCCGCTCTAGCCCGGTTTACCCTCTTGGCCGGACCCCGCTCTGGCCCGCGTTACCTCCAGCTCTCGGCCGTACCTTGTAAGATCCAGGCGTTGACCTTGCGAGAGCGGCTCCGTGGTCCAAGCCTGCAGTGCTCTCCTGGCCACGGCGGGAGCGTCGAGCCGGAAAGCAGGTCGGCGCGCACAGTTAACAGGAACATGTGAGTGAGCGCCTTCGGCCCGCTTGCCGCACAGCCGCCCCGACAGTAACAGCACACAATTCCCCAACAGGCCCAGCACCGGCCGTGGTCCAGAACAGATGCGGCTCCAGGCGACTCCGCAGGAGGCCACGCCCCCCAAGCGCATCACACATAGGTCCTCATAGTCTGAGGGGCTGTCTGAGGGGTAGCTGAGGTTTGTAGTCTGAGGGGTTGTCTGGGGGTGTCTGAGGGGTCGTCATGCGCGGGTACGCCTCTGTGGGCAGGACGAGGGGAACTGTAGGGGGTCAGGCTGGAACAGGACGACAGATCTATGAAAACGTATCGAGCGGTCCGGTTAACGACACAAGTCTGGAATGAAAAATTTAAAGGGAAATTGGGCAAATTTAGCAATATAGGGAAACGGGACTGGTGTGGAGTCTGTAAAGTGTGGAGTCTGTATCGTGTCTTTTAAAGGGGGTCTGTTAGTTGTGGGTCTGTTAAAAGGTGGGTCTGTAAGTGTGGAGCTGTAAGTGTGAGTCTGTAAGTGTGGGTCTGTAGTGTGGGTCTGTAAAGGTGAGTTGTTAAAGTGCGGAGTCTGTAAAGTGCGGAGTCTTTAAGTGTGGGTCTGTAAATGTGAGGCTGTAAAGTGTGAGTCTGTAAGTTTGGCCTGTAAAGTGTGGAGTCTGTAAAGTGTGCGGTCTGTAAAGTGTGGAGTCTGTAGTGTGGAGTCTGTTAAGGTGGCGTCTGTAAGTGTGGTCTGTAAAGTGTGGAGTCTTAAGTGCGGAGTCTTAAAGTGTGGAGTTGTAGTGTGGAGTTGTAGTGCGGCGTCTGTAAAGTGTGGAGTCCTCGTACAGGTGGGTCTGTAAAGTGGTGGGTCTGTAAAGTGCGGTCTAGAAAGTGTGGTCTGTCAAGTGTGAGTCTGTAATGTGGAGTCTGTAAGTGTGGAGTCTGTAAAGTGTGGCGTCTGTAAGTGTAGTTGAGTGTGGAGTCTGTAAGTGGTGGAGTCTTGTAAGTGTGGAGTCTGTAAGTGTGGAGTCTGTAAAGTGCGGCGTCTGTAGTGTGGGTCTGTAAAGTGTGGGTCTGTTAAAGTGTGAGTCGTAAGTGCGGAGTCTGTGAAATGCGGAGTCTGCTAAGTGTAAGTCTGTTAAGTGTGGAGTCTGTTAAGTGTGGAGTCTGTAAGTGTGATGAGTCTGTAAAGGTGGTATGTTAAAGTGTGATCTGTACAGTGTGGAGTCTGTTAAAGTGCGGGTCTGTAAGTGCGGAGATCTGTAAAGTGCGGAGTCCTGTAAAGGTCGGGTCTGTAAGTCGGGAGTCTGTAAAGTGTGAGTCTGTAAGTGTGAGTCTGTAAAGTGCGGGTCTGAAGTGCGGAGTCTGTTAAGTTGCGGAGTCATGTAAGTGCGGGTCTGCTTATAAGTGCGGAGTCTGTAAGTGCGGGTCTGTAACTGCGGAGTCTGTACGGCGGAGTCTGTAAAGTGCGAGTCTGTAAAGTGTGGAGTCTGTAAAGTGTGAGTCTGTAAGTGGGAGTCTGTAAAGTGCGGAGTCTGTAAAGTGCGGCGTTTGTAATGGCGGCGCTCTGTTATCGGGTCTTAAGTGCGCGAGCTGTAATGCGGTCTGTAATGCGGAGTCTGTAAGTGCGGGTCTGTAAAGTGTGGTTCTGTAAGTGTGGAGTCTGTACACGTGCGGTCTGTTAAAGTGTGGTCTGTAAAGGTTGAGTCGTGTAAAGTGTGGGTCTGTAAGATGTGAGTCTGTCAAAGTGCGAGTCTGTAAGTGTGGAGTCTGTAGTGTGAGTATGTTAAGTGTGTCTGTAAGTGGATTCTGTAAGTTTGCGAGTCTGTAAAGTGCGGAGTCTGTAAAGTGCGAGCTCTGTAAGTGTGGATCTGCTGTAAGTGTGGGTCTGTAAAGTGCGGCAGGTCTGTAAAGTGGGGTTTAAAGTGCGAGTCTGTAAAGTGCGAGTCTGTAAAAGTGTGGAGTCTTGTAAAAGTTGTGAGTCTGTTAGTGTGGTCTGTTACAGTGGAGTCTGCTAAGTGCGAGTCTGTAAGTGCGGAGTCTGTAAGTGTGAGTCTGTAAGTGTGGTTCTTGTTAAGTGGAGTCCTTTTGTTAAAGGTGGGGAGTCTGTAAGGTGAGTCTGAAAGATGCGCGTCTGTAAGTGGTGGAGTCTGTAAGTGGGGTCTGTAAAGTGTGGTCTGATACAGTGCCGTTCTGTAAAAGTGTGGAGTTGTAAAGTGCGGAGTCTGTAGGCGGATTGTTAAAGTGTGTGGAGTCTGTAAAGTGTGGGCTTGTAAAGTGGAGTCTGTTAAGTGTTGGAGTCTGTAAAGTTGAGTCTGTTAAAAATGCGAAGTCTGTAAAGTGTGGGTCTGTTAAGGCGGCAGTCGTGTAAGTGCGGGAGTCTGTTAAAGTGCGGGTCTGTAGTGTGGGAGTCTGTAAAGTGGAGTCTGTAAGTGTGCGTCTGTAGTGTGAGTCGTAAAGTGGAGTCTGCTAAAGTAGTGGTCTGTAAAGTGCGGAGTTGTAAAGTGCGAGTCTGTAAATGTGAGTCGTTAAATGTGCGAAGTCTGAAGTGCGAGGTCTGTCAAGTTGGTCTGTAGTTGGAGTCTGTAAATGCGGAGAGTATGTAGGCGATCTGTAAGTTGGAGTTCTCTGTACAGTGTAGTCTGTAAGTGGCGGTCTGTAAGAAGTGATGGGTCTGTAAAGTGCGGGGTCTGTAAGTGGTCTGGTTTAAGTGCGAGTCGTTTCAAAGTGGGCGTCTGTGGTGCGAGTCTGTACAAGTGCGAGTTCTGTGTAAAGTGTGGGAGTCTGTAAACGTGTGAAGTCGCTAATGTGGGAGTCTGTAAAGTGGAGTCTTAAAGTGCGATGTCTTCTGTACAGTGTGGGTCGTAAGTGCGAGTCTGTAAACGTGCGGTCTGTAAATGTGCGAGTCTGTAAAAGGTGTGGGAGTCTGTAAATAGTGCGAGTCTGTAAGTGCGGTCTGTAAAGGTGCGAATGTCTTGGTAATAATGCGGTCTCTGTAATGTGGCGTCTGTAAGTGTGGAGTTTGTAAAGTTGGAGTCTGTAAAGTGCAGAGTCTGTAAGTGCGAGTCTAGTGGCGAGTCGTTAAAGTCGAGTCTGTATGTCGTGGGATCTGTGTAAGTAGCGGGAGTCTGTAAAGTGCCGGGTCTTGTAAAGTGCGGGAGTCTGTAAAGTGCGAGTCTGTAAGTGCGGTCCTGTAAAGTGCGCGAAGTCTGTAACGTTGGAGTCTTTAAAGTGCGGGAGGCTGTAAAGTGTGGAGTCTGTAAGGTGCGGAAAGGTCTGTAATGCGGAGTCTGAAAGTGGGGTCTGGTTATGTGGGAGTCTGTAAAGTGCGGTTCTGTAAAGTAGCGAGTCCTGTAAAGTGTGCGGTCTGTAACGTGTGGGCTCTGTAAGTTGTGGAGTCTGTAAACGTGTGGGTCTGTAATGTGGGTCTGTAAAAGTCGCGAGTGAGTCTGTAAAGTGCGGAGTCTGTAAAGTGCGAGTCTGTAAAGTGCGGCGGGCAGTCTGTAAAGTGCGAGTCTGTAAAGTGTGGAGTCTGTAAAGTGCGAGTCTGTAAAGTGCGAGTCTGTAAAGTGTGGAGTCTGTAAAGTGTGGAGTCTGTAAAGTGTGGAGTCTGTTAAAAGTGTGGAGTCTGTAAAGTGCGAGTCGTAAAGTGCGGAGTCTGTAAAGTGCGAGTCTGTAAGTGCGGAGTCTGTAAAGTGCGAGTCTGTAAAGTGTGAGTCTGTAAAGTGCGGAGTCTGTAAAGTGCGAGTCTGTAAAGTGCGAGTCTGTAAAGTGTGTGAGTCTGTAGTGTAGTGGGAGTCTGTAAAGTGCGGAGTCTGTAAAGTGCGGAGTCTGTAAAGTGCGAGTCTGTAAAGTGTGTGAGTCTGTAAAGTGTGAGTCTGTAAAGTGCGGAGTCTGTAAAGTGGGGAGTCTGTAAAGTGCGGGTGTAAGTGCGGTCTGTAAAGTGCGAGTCTGTAAAGTGCGAGTCTGTAAAGTGTGGAGTCTGTAAAGTGCGGCAAGTCTCGTAAAGTGCGGAGTCTGTAAAAGTGCGAGTCTGTAAAGTGTGGAGTCTGTAAAGTGCGGAGTCTGTAAAGTTGTGAGTCTGTAAGTGTGAGTTCTGTAAAGTGCGAGTCTGTAAAGGTGGTGGAGTCTGTAAAGTGTGGAGTCTGTAAAGTGTGAGTCTGTAAAGTGTGAGTCTGTAAAGTGTGAGTCTGTAAAGTGCGAGTCTGTAAAGTGTGGAGTCTGTAAAGTGTGGAGTCTGTAAAGTGTGAGTCTGTAAAGTGTGAGTCTGTAAAGTGCGAGTCTGTAAAGTGTGGAGTCTGTAAAGTGCGAGTCTGTAAAGTGTGGATCGGGGAGGCGATTATTGATCTGCAACGAGTCGATTAGTCCAATTCATTTAACAGACTTCACGGTTTTATCATTTCAGGGGAAGTTCTATTTCTGTGACTAAAACTAAATGAGAAAAGAGCGAGAATGAAACCTGTGTAAATGAAGCTGCAGGGTCAGACGTGTCAGATGCCCTACCTGCGTGTGCTCCATCTTCAGGGCCGTTCAGATCTGAATCACAGAAGGAAACGGTTAAAGACTGAAGCGTCTGAGCCACAAACCACCGAGAAACGGCTCCAACGGCTCAGACCAGGGGAGGAGTCAGACCAGGGGAGGAGTCAGACCAGGGGAGGAGTCAGACCAGGGGAGGAGTCAGAGCTGTAGTATACAGACCGGGGGAGGGGGAGTGAGAGCTGTAGTATTCGTAGTAATAATGTAGTAGTAGTTTCACAGAATCAGCGAGTGAAGCCACATCCGTCTGTTACCACGGCGACGGAGCTCATGTTTATGTGTCGTTGGTAACAGAGAGAAAGAGCGGGAGCTTCGATCACAGGACTGAAATCACAGCGGGTTTTACCGAGTCTTTTATCTGACATTTATGTAATCAGGAAAGTCCCGAGTCAGAACCCCTTTAAAAAACTAAACTTTCACCCGAAACAAAAGACCTAATAAATATTGCACCGACTCAAAGTTTCTCTCAGATTTATTTGGAAAAGAGTCGTTTCGAGGCCAGTTTCTCCAATCAGACTCTAAACTTCACAGCCTCGGACTGAACAATATTCTGAAGGTTCTTTCAGAGGATTTTAATACATCTACTTCCTAACCCTCATTTATTGGTTTTGAATCTCAGAAAACAAGGCGAAATTTACATTTTTACAGATTTTTCAAATAAAAATCGCAGATAAAAAAAGTGTAACAAATAAAAACATAGATTTAGATCAGCCTAATCTGCATCAGAGCGTTTCAGTCATTTAGATGCTTTGATGGAATTAAACAGACAACTTTACTTTCAGGTAGAAATGGATCATCTGTTTATATACTGTATATTTGTTGTTGTTGCCCATTTGCCTGAAATAAATGAATAATAAATAAATGGAATGACAAGATTTTTGAGCAGTGTTAACATTTACCAATAACCTTAGATTTGCCCGTTTGAATCACAGAGTTTTTTAATTCCCTTAATGTTTCTCTATGAGCCGGAGTTAAGCGTTTGCAGCTGAGATTAAGCACAGATTCACTTTCAAACTCCCACCAGAACAAGTAAACAAGTCCCTGATAAAGAAAGATCTGCTCCTCAGAGAGAGCAGCGTCTTACCGTGAGCTCGTCGGTCTGGTCTGGTCTGGCTCTGGTCTGGGTCTGGTCGGGGTCTAACCTCAGCCTCAGTCTGGTTGCATCTGAGTGTGCGATCGTTAACCGCACTCACGTCAGGAGGAAGTAACTGTGACACTTTGAGAACTCTCGCTCCTCGTGTCTGAGCACGTGCACTCAGCTCTCACTGCACAAAAACAAAAACTTTCATCTGTGGTTTGAGTCTGAGTTCAACTAATCTGTCCATGGAGACATTTACACTTCAAATAAGACAAAGAAATCACTCAAACCAGATGAAAACTCAATCCAAACTGTTCCATCCAGGGCCGAGCCTACTGGACGCCTGAGGCAAGACTAACCCCAATCCCCCCGCCCCACCCTAAAATATATACATGAATAATAATATTAACTTCATTTCTATTTATATTCCTATATGGAGAGAGGAGAACCAGAGAGAACCAGAGAGGAGAACCAGAGAGAACCAGAGAGGAGAACCAGGGAGAACCAGGGAGGAGAACCAGAGAGAACCAGGGAGGAGAACCAGAGAGAACCAGGGAGGAGAACCAGAGAGAACCAGAGAGGAGAACCAGGGAGAACCAGAGAGAACCAGAGAGGCCCGTCTGAACGACTGAAATCTCTAGTTTCCCACAAAAAGACCAAAGCTCAGGTTCTGTTGTCGTTCTGTCCTGGGGCACAAACGTTCAAGTGCGATTCAGACAGATTTACTTTAAATCAAATGTTTTAAATGACTTTTGCAGTGAAATCACAGTCATCAAAACCTGTCCCTGCTCCTCCGTCCAGACGACTGTCCCTGCTCCTGCCAGAGGAATCGAACCCACAACCCTGTTGGCAGGAGTTGAGGAGGCAGAGAGTGAGAGTGGAGAGAGTGAGGAGTTAGGAGGCAGAGAGTGAGGAGTTAGGAGGCAGAGAGTGAGGAGTTAGGAGGCAGAGAGTGAGGAGTTAGGAGGCAGAGAGTGAGGAGTTAGGAGGCGAGATGAGGAGTTAGGGCAGGAGTGAGGAGGGGCAGAGAGTGAGGAGTTAGGAGGCAGAGAGTGAGGAGTTAGGAGGCAGAGAGTGAGGAGTTAGGAGGCAGAGAGTGAGGAGTTGGAGGCAGAGAGTGAGGAGTGAGGAGGCAGAGAGTGAGGAGTTAGGAGGCAGAGAGTGAGGAGTTAGGAGGCAGAGAGTGAGGATTAGGAGGCAGAGAGTGAGGAGGCAGAGAGTGAGGAGGCAGAGAGTGAGGAGTTAGGAGGCAGAGAGTGAGGAGTAGGAGGCAGAGAGTGAGGAGTGAGGAGGCAGAGTGAGGAGTTAGGAGGCAGAGAGTGAGGAGTTAGGAGGCAGAGAGTGAGGAGTTAGGAGGCAGAGAGTGAGAGTTAGGAGAGAGAGTGAGGATTAGGAGGAGAGGGTTGAAGAGTGGTTTCCTGTTTACGGCCTAAAGCTGAAGCACAGAAACAAACACATGTTTCTGTGGAGATAGAGAGTGAAGTGTGAAAGTAAAGGAGTTCTCTGACGTCAGGAAGAGGCTCCGTTATCTCAGCTTCACACAATAATAATAATAATATAATAATAATGATGCTCTGCTGAGACTGCTGCCTCCGCGACCCGGCCCCGGATAAGCGGAAGAAAATGGATGGATGGATGGATGGAATAATGATGCGTTTTATACAAAAAAAAAGCCAAAAATCAGATATTTTCAACGACGTCGTTCATTTGGAGCTCCCTCCACAGAAACCTGCGGTATTTTAAAATTCAGTCAACAGGTGGCGCTCACACAGTTCCTTAAGAAGTGCAGTAACTATGGTAACGGTGCTAATGTTGTGGAAACATGAGAGATAAAGCTCTATGACATCATCACCTCCTATATGAGGCCTCTGTGGCACAGGGGTTAGTCCTACACTCACTTGTGTGGTTTTGTTTTGGCTAAACCTGACTCACTTCATATCGTTATGATATTATTTTATTATCTATTCATTTATTCGTTTCAGAGTCAGAATGTGCTCATGAATGGTGCTCAGCAGGTCTTACTGGAGAAGATCAGGATCTGGGTCTGATCCAGCGCTGCAGTAAACCTGTGGGCCAAAGCTAACCTCAACTTTATTTCATTTAACCTGACTGAATTTAAGATGCTCAAATCATGTTCAAAGCTTCACTAAAGTCACTTCCTGAAAGTTTACAAAATATGTTCTGCAAACGAGAAGTCAAATACAACCTGAGAGATAAGATGAGCTTCGATAAACAAAACTCCAGAACAACCATGAAAGCTTCTGTCCCACCAGACGAGGTGGAATAATCTAGATCAAAACATCAACTCTGCAATAACCTGGTACATTTTTAAAAAGTTTACAAAGAGTTTATATTTCTTAGATATAAGTTGTAGCACATTCTTTTGTTGTTGTTTCTTTACTTTGCTGTTGTTTTTTATTGTTCATTATTTGTTGTTCCTTTGTTTATGATTTGCTGCCCTGTAATGTTAATGTAATGTTATTGTTTTTATTCTAAGGCTTTGGCTTCAGCCCTGACAGTCTTGTTCACGGATGAGGCCGTGTGACCCTGGACGGTCAGATGGATGGAGTAGTGGATGTTTTGGTGAATGGCCCCATGTCCCAACAAGACTGTGAGGTCAGCAAGGAGGGGGCGGAGTCATGTCTTGGCCTGGGATCATGGAGAGAGAGCTGCCCTGAAGGTGTGAAAATCACCTCTGAGAAACATGTGGAGTTTCTGACTGAACACTTTGTTCTACGGTACAAAAAGAAGAGCCGTGCTTAACAGGATCCTCTTCACACATGACAAAGCTCCATGTCCTGTTGTAAAGAAAACCTCTGCATCATCGGCTGCTATAAAAGGAGAGAAGCTCATGATGTGGACCCCCCCCTCCCCTGACCTCAGCCCTATGGAGAACCTTTATGCTGGGTTTACACATAAAGACGACAAGTCACGAATGCCACGAATCCACATTCGTGGCCGAGGATCACGAATGTGGGTGGAATTTGATGATTCGGGGTAGAGGTTTCACGAACCACCACAAACTGTTGCGACCTGTTACTACGCGTTACGATTAATGGCACGAATTATTACGCACGGTCACGAACATGCATCCCGCACTGCTGCGGGACGTGCGCGCTCCTACGCGCTGCTGCGCGCTGTTGCGAGCTGTTACGGGTCATTGGGAATTGTCGAGTTCTGTCAGAAATCTGTCAAGAATCGGGCGAATGTGGACAAACTGCCTGCCGCACACACCGGGTTGGAGGCGGAGCAGAGGCGTCTTGCTCCGCCGTGCTCTCACCTGACTCATTGGGCTCTGGCCAAATCGAGTTGAGACAAATAAACACACGCGCTTTATGTCAAATGAGTCTGTGTAACAGCGGCACATTCAGCCAGACTTTACTCCACAGAATAAGCATAAAACACTACACTCACTGTGCACTCGATCTTCTGGGGATCTGTCGTAGAACTCTTCACCTCTTTATCCATGACTCTCACTCGTCTGGTCGATCATTAGCTCCGTTTGGGGAAAAAAAACCTTTTGCATAATCCAGAACAACAGGCCTGTCTCCACCTGCTGCGCCCATCACCGTTTTACATGTCAGAAGTTGTAAATAAGCCTTAACACTTATCCATGTTATAGCTACTGTAACCACGCGTTGTTGTTGTTTGGGTCTGTGCGTATGGCAGCGTGGGAGATGCATTCAGGGACAGTAAGAAGTACGGGAAAGGCACACTTCTTACTGTTTTTTGTTTGTTTTTTTAACACAAACGCGCGGAAAATCGTGACAAATATATAACAGTCGGGTTCTCCAGCGGGGCGGCTATAGGGGTGGCAGGAACTGGCTCCTGAACATCAGGAGGAACGACCGCAGGAAGAAAAGCTGGAGGAACAACTTCAGCACCTGAGGAGCGGCAGCAGCAGGTGCTGTCCCGGGTCTGGAGCGCGGACTGGCCGACTTTGTGTGACTTTTCTTTGGCATAGTGCAGGTACGAACATTAACTTTTCGGCGTAGCGTGTGTTTCTATGAATTTGGAGCGTGAAAACAGTGATTCTGCACTGCGAATGCTGTACGAATGCTCTCACGCTGAATTACGAAGCGCCACTACGCATCACGAAAGAACACGCTCCGTTGCGAACTCCACGAACAGAGGGTGAATCGTGACATTCGTGGAAGATTTTTTGACAGACAAAAACTTTCTCCACGAACATCACGAATGTCACGAACTGATACGTTCTATTAAGAATCCCATTGAGATGCGTTAAGTCATGTCACGAACGTCACGAATGACGGAAAAATGCCATTCGTAACTAGGGATGGGTATCGTTAAGGATTTATCGATACTACTACTCTTATCGATACTCCTTATCGATCCGGTACTTTAACGGTACTCTTATCGGTACTTTAACAGAAAAATATACTGTATATAGGTAGATTGAGACTACCGTATACGTAGGCATTAATCCTTGGTCTATATTATTTATTTATTACTCTACATTTCATTTCCACTTTGCGCATACACTTAATATATGGGAGTTAAAATACTTCACTTACATCGCTTTTAAAAAAAATCATTATTATTATCTAGTAAATCAGGCTGTTGGTTAGATTTGGCTGTAGCTCCAAATGAGTCCAAATGAAAACTTAGTGCAGTAAAATAATTAACTGTTTTCTGCCTCTCAGCTTGTGTCCAGTGGGGTCGACACCGGCTCGTGCTGACGTGCACGTGAGAGCGCGCACGCATGTGCACGTACATGCCACTGTGTACGCCGTTTGTGGAAAAATAGACTCCACCTGAAACTCTTTAGTTTGGGTATTTGTGAAAGAAGAAAAGTGCGAGTGGCTCGTCTGTCTGTTTAATACGAAGTCGTTACGTTTCGCTTTTTTACTGCGGGTTAGCGGTAGCAGCTCGTAACACCGCGTGTCTTTCCCGCGCGCACCTGTCTCGCTGCACACGGCTGCAGAGGGGAGACAGGGCAGTGGCAGAGCGCAGGGGTGACACCCTGCACTTTCGTGTGGGGTAGCGGGGATGAAACAGATCCGATGCATCGAACGCATCCATGAGGGGGGAGTGATTATTTGAGCGCAGCAGCCCCGTTAAGAAGACCGTTAAGGCTGGAGCTTATCGGTCCGGGTGGACCGACACACGTGGCCCCGGGCCGTTATGATACCGGGGTTCGGTACCCATCCCTATTCGTAACGCATCGTGCTTATGTGTAAACCCAGCATTAGAGCCTCAAGCAAAACATCTATGAGCGAGGGAGGCAGTTTTCATCCAAACAGCAGCTCTGAGGCTATTCTGACATCCTGCAAACAAATCCAAGCAGAAACTCTCAAGTCTAATGGATTTAAGAATTTAATTGTAATTTATTATTTAATATTTAATTATTTAATTTAATTTTGAAGCTGCTGAAAGAAGGCTCCTATGTTAAAATATAACTTGACCTGTTAAGATGTTTTTGATTTCACTAAATATGACCTAATGCTGCAGATTCAACAAATGGCCATTATCAGTTAATTACAAGCTTTACAATGTAGTGAAACTAGGAGTTGCATTTGGAACAGTAGATTATGAGTTATTATTTTTGAATAAAATACTGTTATCGTTGGAGGTTTTTTTTAAATCACATTGAAATGATCCTCTGACTTTATATTTGAGTTGATGATTTACAAAGTCTTAGAAATATATTATTTGCATAATAATTGACTTTAGTTTGAGCCTCAGAGAGAAAGTCTGTTGTTTTCACAGATGAAGCCTTGGCGTGTTGTTAGCGTGTTGGCGTGTAGTAATGTGTGGTAAGAGTTACCACACTCACTTCCTGTTCCTCTGTGATGTCACACGGAGCGCACTCAGTCACACGTGTCTCCGGTGCTTTCACAACAGAGACGAAAACAACAGGAGGGACTGAACCCAGACCGTCCCCCCCCAGGAGAGACTGAACCCCCCCGCCCCCAGGAGGGACTGAACCCAGACCGTCCCCCCCGAGGGAGAGACTGAACCCAGACCGTCCCCCCCCCAGGAGGGACTGAACCCAGACCGTCCCCCCCAGGAGAGACCGCCGCCCCCCCCCCCAGGAGAGACTGAACCCAGACCGTCCCCCCCCCAGGAGAGACCGCCGCCCCCCCCCCAGGAGGGACTGAACCCAGACCGTCCCCCCCCAGGAGAGACTGAACCCAGACCGCCCCCCCCCCCAGGAGAGACTGAACCAGACCGTCCCCCCCCCAGGAGAGACCGCCGCCCCCCCCCCAGGAGAGACTGAACCCAGACCGTCCCCCCCCAGGAGAGACCGCCGCCCCCCCCCCCAGGAGAGACTGAACCCAGACCGTCCCCCCCCCCAGGAGAGACTGAACCCAGACCGTCCCCCCCCAGGAGAGACCGCCGCCCCCCCCCCTCCCCCCCAGGAGAGACTGAACCCAGACCGTCCCCCCCCCCAGGAGAGACCGCCGCCCCCCCCCCCAGGAGAGACTGAACCCAGACCGTCCCCCCCCCAGGAGAGACCGCCGCCCCCCCCCCCCAGGAGAGACTGAACCCAGACCGTCCCCCCCCCAGGAGAGACTGAACCCAAACCGCCCCCCCCCCCAGGAGAGACTGAACCCAGACCGCCCCCCCCCCAGGAGAGACTGAACCCAAACCCCCCCCCCCCCCCAGGAGAGACTGAACCCAGACCGTCCCCCCCCCAGGAGAGACTGAACCCAAACCGCCCCCCCCCCAGGAGAGACTGAACCCAACCCCCCCCCCCCCAGGAGAGACTGAACCCAGACCGTCCCCCCCCCAGGAGAGACTGAACCCAGACCGTCCCCCCACAAATTATTATTATATATAATTATCTCGGGGTTGAAAATTATTATTATTATTTTTTTTGAAGAAATATAAAAAATCATTATTTTTCACCCCAAATCTTTTTTTTCCTATTGTCACTTCCAGGGCTCCGTACTTTTCTTCCTCATTTTTGCACTTTTTTATACACATTTTGTTCAAATTTTTTATCACTATTTGGTGTTGGTGTGGTACCTGTTTGAGCTCAGGGCCTCTCTCTCAGGGGGGGGGCCTCTCTCTCAGGGGGGGGCCTCTCTCTCAGGGGGGGGCCGGTCTGTGGTGCCGCTGCAGGTGCAGGTCCAGACTCTTCTTCTGAATACTGCCACACAAAACAAATGAAAGTGCTCAGTCAAAGGCAGATGTTTCTGACCCGTTTATTTCTCTGGAATTCTGGGTCGACACAAAACAAAATCTGGCACAAAGTTCAAGGCGTCAGAAACAGGAACCAGGGCCTGAGTAACGTCTCTGAAAGTGTCAACATCACACACACGAGTCTGAACTCACTTCTCTACAGACTCTGTACTTTTAAGGATCATAAAAACACCGACCGCAGAGACGATGGGCCATGTCCCATAGTCCCAGGTCAAAACCATGCCCCCCCCTCAGTCCTGAGGCACCTGTCTGCCCCCCCCTCAGTCCTCAGGCACCTGTCTGCCCCCCCCCTCAGTCCTCAGGCACCTGTCTGCCCCCCCCTTCAGTCCTGAGGCACCTGTCTGCCCCCCCCCCTTCAGTCCTCAGGCACCTGTCTGCCCCCCCCCTCAGTCCTGAGGCACCTGTCTGCCCCCCCCCCTTCAGTCCTCAGGCACCTGTCTGCCCCCCCCCCAGTCCTGAGGCACCTACCATAAAGTAGCCTCCCTAAATACTGCATCAAACAGTGACTGAAGTCCAAACAAGAGCCAAACTTAACTCCACAAGGACCCCGTCCCAGACACATCATTCCCTATGGGACATTTGGGCAACAGACTGTGGTTGTTCCAAACGTTCATGCTCTACGCTCCAGCTCTACAGTAAACAGCTCTACAGTAAACAGCTCTACAGTAAACAACTACAAAAAGTACCAACATACGGGAGATACAGTGAGGAGAAGTGATGGGTCAACGGTCTCCCTGCCTAACACATTCTGACCGGCATAACTTACCCAGATCTTCATGTTTTATTGACTTTCTGTAAGGGCGCCGCCCACAACAATGTGGGGGGCAATGGTGGCGCAGATGGTAGAGCGGGTCGTCTCATGATCGGAAGGTCAGGGGTTCGAATCCCGCCTCCTGAAGATGCACACTGTCGTTGTGTCCTTGGGCAAGACACTTCACCCACCTTGCCTCCAGTGTCTGCGTACGTTGGTGTATGACTGGGTGAGTGGATCCTTGCTGTAAAGCGCTTTGAGTGCCTAACGTAGGTGGAAAGCGCTATATAAATTGAGACCATTGAGACCATTTAACCACGGTGCCATGGAAACACACGCGTGTTCTGGGTCGATACGTGACAAGGCGAGCACATAGGGGAGTACCTGCTGTAGGGGACGTGTCGGGGGAGTACCGGCTGTATGGGGAGTGTCGGGGGCGTGTCGGCGGGGGGAGTACCTGCTGTAGGGGCAGCGGGGGCATTGGTGTGGGCGCTCCTCGTTGTGCCTGCGCTGGTGTCTGAGCAGAGAGCTGCGGTCGATAGAGGCGTACGGACAAACGGGACACTGGAACGGCCTCTCTCCTGAAACAGAGACACAAACTCAGCCACGCCCTCTGACCTAAGCCACGCCCTCTGACCTAAGCCACGCCCTCTGAAGAACCAACATTACCGTTAGTGATGTTTTATGTAGTAATTTTAGCATGATTCTATGTGGACTGATGCTGTAACGGGTGAATGAATGAATAAATATTTGTATTAGAGTGGTTAAATATATTTGATATTGTATCACCTGCTCAGGGACTGCAGACTAGCTCAAGCTAAATCTGGTGCAAAGCATCTTTAATGTGTTTGCACATTGTCCCTGTTGAAATAAATTAATAAACTAACTAAACTAAACATGTGGTGCAGCTCGACCTCAGGTAAGAGATATTTGTGAATATTCTATGATTGAAACTTTTACTATAATAAAACATGTTTGTTTCAGACCGGCCTAACACAGACCTGAGTGCTGTGGGGGGGGGGGTTAGCACAGACCTGAGTGCTGTGGGGGGGGGGTAACACAGACCTGAGTGCTGTGGGGGGGGGGGTAACACAGACCTGAGTGCTGTGGGGGGGGGTAACACAGACCTGAGTGCTGTGGGGGGGGGGTTAGCACAGACCTGAGTGCTGTGGGGGGGGGTTTACACAGACCTGAGTGCTGTGGGGGGGGGGTTTACACAGACCTGAGTGCTGTGGGGGGGGGGGGGGTAACACAGACCTGAGTGCTGTGGGGGGGGGGGGGGGTTAGCACAGACCTGAGTGCTGTGGGGTGGGGGGGGTAACACAGACCTGAGTGCTGTGGGGGGGGTTAGCACAGACCTGAGTGCTGTGGGGGGGGGGGGGTTAGCACAGACCTGAGTGAGTGCGCTGGTGCTGCAGTAATGAGGCCTTGAGGCGGCTGGAGTACGGACAGAGGGAACAGCTGAAGGGTCTGAGGTCAGAGTGAACGCCTGCATGTCTCCTCAGGGTCAGAGCTGAACTGAAGCACCTACAACACAAATAACAATAACAACACAAATAACAACAAAACCAGAAATAACAACAAGCACCTACAACACAAATAACAATAACACAAACAACACAAATAACTAAAGCGTTTACTCTCCATATGTGTGTGTTAATGTTAATGTTCATTTAACTAAAGCAGGGGTGTCCAAACTACGGCCGCGGCCCAATTGCGGCCCGCGGGCCACTTTTAAATGGCCCGCTGCAAATCCCCCCCCCCCCGAAAAAAAAGTTTTTGTTTTGTTTTTTTGTATATAATTGAATATGGCCCACATATGAAAGAAGCGCTTGACTGCATGTATTTTTCAGTCTTAACGCTTGTTGGTGCTGCTGTCTTAAACAAGGCAGTAGCGCCCACCAAATCAGAGCAATCAAAGAAAAAAATCCAAAAGACAAACAAAAGATGGCAGAGAAAAAGAAACACAAGATAAGGGCTGAACATTTCAGCCACAGTGGGGAAATCATTATTTCTTCTCAGAGGTAAATTGGAAGATGTGTTTGTTTCATCTACAACAATACTGTTGCAGTAACGAACACAGTGTTAATAATCACAATTCCTAATAAATTCAGTCAGTTGATGTTAATATATATTTTTTTTTGAAGTGATTCATGTTAAGTTACTGTGGGCTTTACATCTCAGTCTGTGCTGGTGAGTAACTGTGTTATTTCAATGTGGATTACCTTTTTTCTTTTGTTAAAAATAAATAAAAATCCATTTATAGAAAGCTGTGATTACTTTAAGCATATTCTGGCCTCGAAATCGCGACCATTATATTCGCTAACGCTCCCAAATGTATGCCTTTGCGATCTAAAATAGGATTTGTGACTCCCAGCGTAAATGTTCTAGCCTGGAAAATCCAGACTCACCGCTGTACCAGCGAGTGAGTCTGGTCACCGCTGCATCAAATGCATTTCCCACAGCAGTACATACACAAGCAAACAGGAAGTGGAGTATCAGCGAAGGGCGGGCGTCGGACGTTGCTATGGTGTTATTAGCGGTTTTGCGTTAAAGGTCCTATATCATGCAAAATCGACTTTTTGGAGTTTTTAACCATGTTGTTGCTATTTCCTTCTCAAAAACACCCCCAGAGCGGTTTTTGGCTTCATTCACGCAGTTCTAAGTAATCCTCCTGAATCCTGCTCTCTGAGCAGCTGCTCCGCCCTCTCCTGGTAAACGACTGAGCTGTTCAGTTGTGTCGTCACAAGGGAACGGAAGTGCTCTACGTCTGTAATGTAATGCCTTACGGCCTGATTTGTATTTATAAAACAGCTTTTTTTTTTTTTTTTTTTTTTTTTGAAAAAAAAACAAACAAAAAACAGCAACCCTCCGAAGCGTCTGTGCTGTCCCGCGACGCTAATCAAGCGCACCCACGGCTGGAGGAGCCATGGATCCCAGCAGAAGTGTTGTTTTTGAAGACTGAGCTCTTTCTAACCTACTCTGGACACGCCTGTTCTTTTTTCTTACCGAACAATAATGTCATGGAACCAACACGAGGGCCATAACGTAACACCCGACGATGGGGAGGCCAGGTGAGTCAATCAAAACGCGTGTTAGCGTGTGTGTTAGCGTGTGTGTTACCATGTGTGTTAGCGTGTGTGTTAGCGTGTGTGTTAGCCATTTATGAAACTGTGTTGCACATGTCAACTCTTTATAACTGCATTATGTGAAGTAACTTCACTTTTTGCAGCGATATTTATATTTATAATACTGTAAATGTGGAATGAGTGGAGAGAGGGGCGGAGTTAACTGAATCAAAGCGTCTTGTCTTCCGGGTAGGGAAAATACCCCCAAAAATACTTATATTTCTCTCAAAAATGAGTACTCCATAGTGATAGAGGTACAATATATCATATAGTATATGCCTATACTTTACTTTGGAATGGCTAAAATAGCATGATACAGATCCTTTAATACTGTATTTGCGCAGGATTATGAATCACGAAACTCACCTACTGTCGATGTGTTTTTGGTCATTTACCGCTGATTGGAAACACGCTTTCTCTCTTTCGTGCGTCGTTCGTAGATTGTTATTGAGGGGACTTCCGTGTCCCGTGAGTGACGCTGCTCGCTAACAACACGTTACGGCAAATAAACAAATCTGATGCACGGGATCGGATTGATTTTGCGGAAGCCGCGAACGAGGGCGGGGTGACCAGACTGATCCCCCGCTGGATAAAAAAATACAGGGGAATCATTCTGGTCTCACCAGGCTATAAATGCTCCGGTCCACCTTAAAAGAAAGCCTTCTCCTGCTACCTTCAATGAAGGTACTAGAGTCATCTTCTTGTACAGAAGATGACTCAAGTACCTTCATTGAAGATGGACAACTCCTGTATGACAGAGCTTACACAGACTTCTCGTGCTACCTTAAAAAAAGCTTACGTCATCGTTTCACGAACGCTGTCTGTCAGCAACAGCAAACTTTCTGTTCTAAAATTGTTCGAGAGCATAATTATAGTAAAGTACGATCTGTACTGTACGATCTGTACTGTACGATCTGTAAAGTACGATCTGTAAAGTACGATCTGTAAAGTACGATCTGTAAAGTACGATCTGTACAGTACGATCTGTACTGTACGATCTGTACTGTACGATCTGTACTGTACGATCTGTACTGTACGATCTGTAAAGTACGATCTGTACTGTACGATCTGTACTGTACGATCTGTACTGTACGATCTGTACTGTACGATCTGTAAAGTACGATCTGTAGTACGATCTGTACTGTACGATCTGTAAAGTACGATCTGTAGTACGATCTGTACTGTACGATCTGTAAAGTAGATCTGTAAGTACGATCTGTACTGTACGATCTGTACGATCTGTAAAGTACGATCTGTACAGTACGATCTGTAAAGTACGATCTGTAAAGTACGATCTGTAAAGTACGATCTGTACTGTACGATCTGTAAAGTACGATCTGTACTGTACGATCTGTAAAGTACGATCTGTACTGTACGATCTGTAAAGTACGATCTGTAAAGTACGATCTGTACGATCTGTAAAGTACGATCTGTACAGTACGATCTGTAAAGTACGATCTGTAAAGTACGATCTGTAAAGTACGATCTGTACGATCTGTAAAGTACGATCTGTACAGTACGATCTGTAAAGTACGATCTGTAAAGTACGATCTGTACAGTACGATCTGTACAGTACGATCTGTAAAGTACGATCTGTAAAGTACGATCTGTAAAGTACGATCTGTACTCTGTAATGACAGTGCTCCTCCCAGTCACGCGCTGGACCGTCCTGCACCAGCCCAGTGTCTATGCTCCGCTCTCATTCATCTGCCCGTTTTCATTGAAGGAGCCAATGTTTTTTACGCAACTGTAGTCTCTTTATGAGCAACGAGGAATATATCTCATTCATAAACTCATTGGGACTGGGGGCATCTCTCAAATGACCCTCGATGTCAGGAGGAGAACCAGCACAAACTTCAATCCAACCCACTCGCCCCTCGTGCAGCGCTGAAAGCGAATCATCGCCGCTCTCGTATATACAAAACGTAAAGTCACAAACGCAATGTCAAACACGTCTTCTAGGTTCTGGCACAGGAGTTTGCCGCGTGTAGCGCCATCTATGGAGCTTTCTCCCGCAGCACAGAGTGAGGAGAGTGAAGGAGTAGAGTGAGGACGAGATGCAGTGAGTGCTTGAAGCAGGGGCGGAGCAGAGAAAGTCGGGGTTGGGAGGCACAAAATCTGGTGTCCCATTTACAGTGTTAAAATATAATGAGTTTTGGAGATTTCTGAATCAATGCAAACAGCTAAAATAACACATCTAAAATGCAACAGAAGGCTGGAAGTGCCATGTGATATGTTTAAATCCCCTCTTCCTTTTAAAAGCTTCCCTGTTTTTTTGTGGTTGTGCTCGTAAATTTTAGAATTATAGGAGCACAAGTGCTACCAAGAAAAAAAGTTAATTTTGAGCCCTGCATATTCCATTAAAAAGCATAGTTAACATTTTACTGAATTTGCAAACTTTAATACAATAGAGGTGAAGTTATATATTTAACCTCTACTGAGTGTGGCCCAGTTGTTTGTACATTTTCCTGTATGTGGCCCTCCGTGAAAAAAGTTTGGACACCCCTGAACTAAAGTGTTTACTCTCGATACGTGTGTGTTTGAGAGGAGACACATCGCCCCCGTGTGGTGAAGAGAAGCACCTTCAGCTCAGAGTCTGTTCCTGTGAACTGCACTTCTGTAGAAACAGACTCCTGGACCTGTTTGAATTAAACGCTTCATCCACACACACATGAATGTAGAAGCCAGGGGCAATACTAAAGTACAGTGAGGTATGTTTCATGGCACAGTAAAGTGAAGATATCACTGCGCGGAGGTCGAATTACTCCTGGTATTATTAAGCCTTACAATATAGTTCCCCTTTTTATCCGCTTAGAAAATCCACATTGTTTAATTGTGTGTAATTATACTTTACAGTGTAACACTTCATGTAACCATATTTAAATAGGGAAAAGGTGGAAGAGTTTGGTAGCTTCTATCTTCACCTCGTTTGGAGCTATAGAGGAGAAGAGAGAGGCTAAATGCTAACGCCGTCTGTGCTGTGTTTACGTGACTGAAGACACACGTGAAGACCAGACAGGTACAGATGAACTCGTCTAAGCTCAGGTAATAACAGATCTCAGTATGGAAAAACGGTGGCCTGTTCCTTTAAGAGGAGGTTTAGTGGCACAAACAGACTCTTTTATATCAGGCTCATTCTGATCCAAAGCTCTGGAGCTTCATTAAGGACAGTCTCTGCAGTGAGTGAGACTCGCTGCGCTCACTGTGTTTCATTAAAGATCAGTGACGTCTGAGACAAACCCCACAGACACTGATGACGTCTCTGGGACATGTTAGAACATGGGGGGTTGTGTTGTTAGAACATGGGGGGGTCGTGTTGTTAGAACATGGGGGGGTTGTGTTGTTAGAACATGGGGGGGTCGTGTTGTTAGAACATGGGGGGGGTCGTGTTGTTAGAACATGGGGGGGTCGTGTTGTTAGAACATGGGGGGGGGGTCGTGTTGTTAGAACATGGGGGGTCGTGTTGTTAGAACATGGGGGGGTCGTGTTGTTAGAACATGGGGGGGTCATGTCGTACCTGTGACACTCTGAGCAGCTGAAGCTCGTCTGTTTCGGAGGATTCTTCTTCTTCTTCTTGTGTTTCCCTTCACGCACGTCTGCAACAGAAACACGGCTTAGATCCAGAGGAGTAACTACAGGAGTAACTACGACACGCCTTTATAACCGCGGTGACTGTAAAACCGGTTCATCTGGACTAAAGCCCAGCAATAGCTGAATAGATCAATTTAAAAAAAAGATGAAGGAAAATGGGAAGGAATGGTGTGTTAAGTGTTTTTTTTCTGTCCTGTCGTCTGTTCAGGACAATAATATATATTTTTAGCGACAGAGCTGTAAATGTAAATGTGAATGTAATTGTGAATGTGAATGTGAATGTAATTGTGAATGTGAATGTAATTGTGAATGTAAATGTGATGTAATTTGGTTGAATGTAAATGTGAATGTAAATGTGAATGTAAATGTAAATGTAAATGTAAATGTAATTGTGAATGTAAATGTGAATGTGAATGTGAATGTAATGTAAATGTGAATGTATTGTGAATGTAATGTGAATGTAATTGTGAATGTAAATGTGAATGTAAATGTGAATGTAAATGTAATTGTGAATGTAATGTGAATGTAAATGTAAATGTGAATGTAATGTGAATGTAATGTAAATGTGAATGTAAATGTATTGTGAATGTAATGTGAATGTAATGTAAAATGTGAATGTAAATGTAAATGTAATGTGAATGTAATGTGAATGTGAATGTAAATGTAATTGTGATGTAATGTGAATGTAAATGTAATGTGAATGTGAATGTAATGTAATGTGAATGTGAATGTAAATGTAAATGTGAATGTAATGTAAATGTGAATGTAAATTGTGAATGTAAATGTAAATGTAATGTGAATGTAATGTGATGTAATTGTGAATGTAAATGTAAATGTAAATGTGAATGTGAATGTAAATGTGAATGTAATGTAATGTAAATGTAAATGTAAATGTGAATGTAATTGTGAATGTAATGTAAATGTAATGTAAATTTAATGTAATGTAAATGTAATGTAAATGTGAATGTGAATGTAAATGTGAATGTGAATGTAATGTGAATGTAAATGTAAATGTAAATGTAAATGTAAATGTGAATGTAAATGTGAATGTAAATGTAAATGTAAATGTAAATGTGAATGTAAATGTAAATGTAAATGTAATGTAAATGTAATTGTAAATGTAAATGTGAATGTGAATGTGAATGTGAATGTGAATGTGAATGTGAATGTGAATGTAAATGTAAATGTAAATGTAAATGTAAATGTGAATGTGAATGTGAATGTAAATGTAAATGTAAATGTAAATGTAAATGTAATTGTAATGTAAATGTAAATGTGAATGTAAATGTTTGCAGCACATTTTTACAGATTTCTGATGTTTGTGAAAATATCTCTTCATCATCGTTTGAGAAAATATTGAGATTTATTTCTGTGATGTCGACTCTCGTACCTGGAGCTGCTTCAGGCGCTGGTCGGCGCTGGGGTCCGGGTCTGGGTCCGGGTCCAGGAGCAGGTCTGGTGGAGTCTCTGGGTGGACCTGGACTGGTGGACCCTGTGCGGACTCTCGGGGCTCTCCCTCGTCCAGGCGTTCTCCTCGCAGAGTGTGGAGAGTGTCTGGGTTTGGTTTGGGCCGTCGCTCTGGGAACAGGATATGAGGCGTCTTTAGCCCCTCCCACACAGGAAATGACCATATTTGGATTACATCGCAAAACTTTTGAGCCGTACTGTATGAGCAGTTTTATAAAGCATAGGACAGATAGATCTTATTAAAGCCTTTGCTGGGGCCGTTTTCCCCAATGTTTCTCTGAGGATTTGGTTTAAGAGGCTGTGGTAGATACCTCTGGGGGCTCCTGGGGGGGCTCCTGGTGGGGCTCCTGGTGGGGCTCCTGGTGGGGCTCCTGGTGGGGCTCCTCTGGGGGCTCCTGGGCGCGCTGATGCGGCACAGCCCTAAGGTTCTGAGGTGAGCGCTTTGGTCCGTCTCCTCTTTGAACAGAGAGCAGTGATCCTCGAACAGCGAGCTCACCTGCAACAACACCAGGACTGGTTTGTTTCAGCTCAAATAAATGTATTATAATATATATATTATACCATGGTCTGGGTGAATACTCGATTCTGATTGGCTGGTGGGTGCTGACAAGCGTGCATTATTTTGGTATAACCGCACACGTAGTCCGGTAATTAAATCACTGGGATATCACTCCGCTGTAAGCATCGCCATAGCAACGCATAACACAGCTGAATCAGACAAACGCTTCATTAGTGACTGACATGAACCAATGAGATGGATTTTGTGGTTCATTTCAACGTTTTTGGCCAAAACAAAACTTTTGATGAATGTGGAATAGAGGAGAGCAAGCAGCTAGTTTAGGCTTCTGTTAATAAAATATGAGCTTTCCATTTCTACTGTAAACGGTTAAGGCTATTCATTATTTTCAGACGTGTATAAAATGATCCTGCACTTAAGCATATTTGGCTGGATTAGTAAAGTCAAACATAAAGTTTCAGTTCGTGGGGCCGAGGTGTAAGCGACTCCACTGCAGCTGTTTCAGTCGAGCTCGTTGAGCTACATGTTGCTAGCTAGCTAACTAGCTTTAGGTTAAACAGCGTAAAAGTGAAATAACTCCTGCCCAGGAGCCGCATATCGGTGTTTACTTCCACGGAAAAGAGCAGGTTAGTCCTGTTGTGTTGTGAGTCTGAGCTTCTGTTGTTTCGTTGAGCCTGACAGAGATCCTCGCAGCAGCGAGAGAATGACTCGCTCTGAGACGAGCGTTCAGACAGTGGCCGCTTAAAAGCCCACATAACATAGTCCCTGTAGTTTGGCAGATTTAGCGAGTTTAGTAAATGAAAACAACATTTGTTATAAAATGTTACGATTGTGGGACCATGGTATAAGCGGATTAAACAACTCAGAGCCGTGCATTAGACGGTTATAATGCACGACGCGGAGTCAAGAACACCACGACGTGCAGCGGAGTGGTGTTCTTGACTCCGAGTTGTTTAATCCTTACTTATATTTGTTACACATTTTTTCTTGTTTTCCCAGTTTGTTTCTCTCATTTTTGCTCATTTTTATTGCTCTTCTTTCTCACATTTCCTCACGTCGCAGATGAACCCGATATTGTAAATGTGCAGATCTTCCTCACATTATCGTTCTGTTTCTGGTTCTAGTCGTGGCCCTAAAGTGGGTCATGAACGGTTCACAGAAAAGTGGAGAAACATCAGGAGAGTCTGTTATAATGAGTTATACAGTTGTTTAAGAAGAGCTCATCAACATCACTCTGTGGCCCGATGGTTCTTACATTACACACATAAAGCTGCCAACTCCCCTCTGTAGCCCCTCCCCCTCTGTACCTGGCAGGTGTGTTCCACCTGTAGCCCCTCCCCCTCTGTACCTGGCAGGTGTGTTCCACCTGTAGCCCTCCCCCTCTGTACCTGGCAGGTGTGTTCCACCTGTAGCTCCTCCCCCTCTGTACCTGGCAGGTGTGTTCCACCTGTAGCTCCTCCCCCTCTGTACCTGGCAGGTGTGTTCCACCTGTAGCCCCTCCCCCTCTGTACCTGGCAGGTGTGTTCCACCTGTAGCTCCTCCCCCTCTGTACCTGGCAGGTGTGTTCCACCTGTAGCTCCTCCCCCTCTGTACCTGGCAGGTGTTCCACCTGTAGCTCCTCCCCTCTGTACCTGGCAGGTGTGTTCCACCTGTAGCTCCTCCCCCTCTGTACCTGGCAGGTGTGTTCCACCTGTAGCCCCTCCCCTCGACTGGCAGGTGTTCCACCTGTACTCTCCCTGTGCGCTGATGTCGAACATGTCGTACAGAAACAGATCCTCATCGTCGTCTTTGGCGCTGAACTCCTCGGGGGCGGGGCCCATCATGGTGGCGGGGGCGGGGCTCAGGTGCGTGCGCAGGTGTGAGGTCATGTGACCCTCATCTGCACAGACGAACGCGCAGCTGCAGCAGCGGAAAACCTGCACCAGGAAACTCTCCACGGCGCCGCGAGCGAATCCGGAGGGAGCCTCGCACCGAAACCCCGCCCTCAACGAGACCCCGCCCACCTGCAGCGTCACCGCGGCAACCGCCCGGAAACCAGGAGGGGACGCCATCGGAGGATCTGTCAAACACAGAGACAAACTCAGAACCAAAAGAGCCGTTTCAGGAACCAGGAGGTCACATGACTCAGGCCTCGGTTTATTTGAGCCTCAAACTTTAGACGTGTCCTCATCATGACCTCGTGAGGTCTGGCTCATGTCGGTTCCTCTGGCCTCGTTTCACTGAGGACCAAATCTGACTTCAAAAGTTAAAGTTAAAAACACTCGGTCCTTAAAGCCCTCGGCTCCTCAGGAATTATTCTGTCAGTCGTGAACCTGCCGACGAAAACCAGGAAACTAAGAAAAACACATAAAAAACTTCAACAACACGACAAAAGAGTAACGGTCACTTTTGTAGGTCTTAGCTTTCAAATGAGGTGTTACTCTGTTGTTCTCCAGTCCAGAAGCTTTTAGATTTGGGTAAAGCTGGAGATGAAGGCCCAACACTCGCGCCGCTCATTCGCACGTTCCCGATGATGGTGCGAGTGCGTAGGGTGTCGCCCCGCCCCCTTTGTGCCCCTGATCCACACGCCGGAGCACGTTACCCATAATTCTTTGCGGTATAGACCAAAAAGGCGGGAAAAATGGCTGCGTCTGTGGATCCTGTGGTTTGCTGTTACTTTGAAAGAAGCATAAATACCTGATGAAGCATTACGGTATTTACGGACATTCTACGCAAACAATTTCATTACTTTTATTTGCCATCATTTATATAAATCTGATTTAAACTTCAACAATAAACTGTGAGGATTTATAAAAACATTAAAACTTACCAGATACCAGTTAGTTACACACTCTACATTTACATTTAAGATACAGCGAGCTCAAATGCGTTACTAATATCACATATACATTTATTTTAATGTATATGTATAACTTCTTCTCTTCTCATAGGACGAAATTAGCTTCATCTTGATAAGTTTAGGTCTAAACTGACTCGAACCCTTTACATGCACTTCGTACAGGAGCGCAGGGTCTGTGGGTCTGCAGCGCCCCCTGTCTGTGAGCCCGGGCCCTGCACATCAGACCTTTCATTCACTGCATGTGGATAATAATAATAATAATAATAATAATAATAATAATACTATCTGTGAGCTGCTGTGGCTTTAAGGTCATTAACATATTCAACGGTCCAAAGCTCGTCTTTATCTGAGCTTTAGTTTCTTCCACTTTCCCCTAAAAGTGAGTAAACCAGGACAAACCATGAGACTCGCTTTAGTGTCTCCCTGGTTTCTCTCAGATGTTTGGAAACTTCTGTCCTGAAGCTAAAAGACTTTATTTCAGTGGAATGAATAAAGCGGAGGCTAAAGCTAAGCTAACGCGGGTTAAACTGATTTAAACGGCAGTAAATGTGTTTAAAGTGAGTCTGCGGTGAAGTGACGGAGCTGCGGATTAAACACTTTATATTTACAACAGTCTAAAAGAGTCTAAACGAGTTTAAAAGAGTCTAGACGAGTTAAAAGAGTAAATATTCTCACAGATCCATGTTAAAAACTCACCGTTGTGTTTACTTCCGCATGCTCTTCTTCTTCTGCGGCAGCGCGGAGTATAGCGCCCCCCACAGGTTCCTTCGCAGACATGATCCTTTTATTCAGCTCTTTATTCTGGAGGTTTTTGGTGAAATCTGGCTCTGATTTATATATTTAACCTCTTAACCCCCGCCTTCTCCAGCTTTACCCAAATCTAAAAGTTAGAGTTTACAGCCTATAGGCCAAAGTAATAACTCATTTGAAAGCTAAGAATCAGAATCAGAATTGGTTTTATTGCTATGGTTATGAACGCGTTTGTGTAATGGTGTTAATATAGACGGGTTAAAATCCTGGTAATGGGTTTTGAGCGCCACAGTGTGGCATGGTGTGGGAGTGCCCCCGAGTAAGTGTTACTCGGGGCTGTGTACATATTGTCCCACCTTTTGGTTATATATGTTTTATGTACCTGGTTGAGTGTGCGTTAGTCATTTTGTTGGTCCAAGCTGAGAACATCCGGTCTAGGGGTATATAGGGATGGTTCCTCCTCTTCATCCCTCTCTGATTTCTGTGTCTTGAGAGAAGGTGAGCGTGTTTAGACATCGTTAGCCATCACATTGTTAGAACTTATATCATAAGGTTTTAACTCGTCTTTTATGTTGTATATATTGTCTTATTATTATTTATGTCGATATTTGTTACTTACGTGTATTTTGTTTTGTTTTATTCCAAAGACCACGTTGGGTCGACACCGCATGACAATTGGGCTAACGCCAATTATTGATTTCTGTCACCAGAATAAATGGAGCTGGAGCGTTGCTCACTCCCAATTCAGCCTGGGTCTCCTCCACATTAATGAGAGCACCATACACAACGCAGAGCAACACAACATAGGTCACATTTGCAATTTTCTTTGGTCGATCGTGCAACATGAAACATAAACATAACATATACCTTTATATAAATAAACTGTAAGGACTATAACGGCATACGTAAGAAGATTTTGTTGATTTGTTGTGTTTTTTTTATCGTGTTTTCACTGCTCTTTTGTCACGTTTTGTTTTTTTAGTGTAAAGTAACTGTGATAAAAATTGTGACCAAAACGTGATGAAAACACGACTAAAAAGCACAAACACGTAACGATCATAACGAGGGTTAAAGCTTAGATCAGTAGGTCTTAGCTTTCAAATGAGGTGTTACTCTGGCCTGTAGGCTGTGAACTCCAGTCAAGAAGCTTTAGATTTGGGTAAAGCTGAACACTTGGTTAAGGCGGGGCTTAAGAGGTTAAACATGTTCCTTTAGTTTTCCTCAGTCGAGTTGTTCTTTCTGGAAAGGTGATAAACACAAACCCGACACCAGGGGGCGCTGCAGTCATTTCAACGACGACAATATTTACTCTAATATTTAAAGTGATGTTTCTGCTGATTAAAATAAGACTCAAACTAAATAAGAGTTATTTCTGAGACTAAACTATGACTAAATAAAACTGAAAAGAGACAAAAATCATCCAAACCTCAGATTCTCCTCCAAAGGAACAGGATTAAATATGATTAGAAGAAATATTCAAATGCTTAGATTGAGTAAAACAGGAATAAAATTGAAGAGAATTGTTTGATTAAATCTAAAGTCGTTTAAAGTAAAGGCTGTTTACGATGTTGTGACGTCATGTGCACGCCTCATTAAACTAATCCACTTTATTTATAAAGCATTATTAAAACAACTAGTGCTGTACAAAAGACAATATAAAAATAGAATCATGAATACACATAAAGAGGACACTTTCACAGTAAAAGTTTCCAAACGAACTTAAGGCGTGATTTAAAAGCAGGAGAGTCTGAGACACAGAAGCGTCTGATCTGAGTCTGATCTGAGTCTGATCTGAGTCTGATCTGAGTCTGATCTGAGTCTGATCTGAGTCTGATCTGAGTCTGATCTGAGTCTGATCTGAGTCTGATCTGAGTCTGATCTGAGTCTGAGGATCCGCCTCCGCGAAGGCGCCGGGAGACACGTGACCTGTGACACAATGGGGGATCAACAGCTGGGCCTGAGACGGGTCAGTGCTGCCCCTGCTGGTCCGGCCCCTCCCCTCTGACAGTAATCTGATCACAGTAATCTGATCACAGTAATCTGATTACAGCGACAGCCTGAAGAGAAGTGGGCGGGGCTGACACTCAGAATCAGGTCAGTGGGGTATGAGAGTGACGTCACAGGATCAGACATCTATAAACCAAATGTCCAAATGTAAAAACATGTTTTTCATTTTTGGTGAAGAATCAGTGAACTTTGATGACGTCATGAAATCATAAAACTGCCGTCCAATGAGAAGAGAGGGGCGGGCCACATCTCACTGTGATTGGTCCAAACATTAGGCTGTAATAATATAATGTCCAGCAGGTGGAGCCACACAAACTAAAACACTGAGCTTGAGGGTCAGGGGTTTGATTCCTGCAGGTGCACACTGTCAGTGTGTCCTTGGGCAAGACACTTCCTCCTCACCTCCAGTGTGTGTCTGCACTGGAGATGTAAAGCGCTTTGGGCCTAAAGCAGTTTAGGACAAATGTGACCATTTAGATTTCATGCTGTCGGGCAGAGGTGGCAAACTAAGGCCCGGGGGCCAAATGCGGCCCCCTAGCAAACATGATCATCTCAACATGAATCGCCTAAAACATAAAGAAGAGAATGCAATAAAGCAACTGCAGCGGGTCAGGTTGAGGAATGATCTGAGGAGGTAAAGCGGGTCAGTAACAGGTGGAGGGTCGAAAATCTCCGGATTATTTTAATCTCGTTGGACACTAGTTTCCTCCGAGTCTCTGTGAGTGCGCTCGTCAGTCTCTCCTGTGGACTCTCCTGAGAGTGTCTCCTATTCTCCTCCTCGTCTCCTCCTCTTCTCCTCCTGATCTCCTGCTCTCTCCTCCGGCCTGATGATGGCGCTGTTGTGCGTGCAGGAGGTGCACACGGAGCTGCTCTCGTGTGACTCTCAGGTCAGTGATGTTAAACTGTTTTAACTGTGGGAGTAAATCACCGTCTTTATTCTCTGAGATTTATCCAGGAAGTGGCTCCAACATGGCTCATTCTCAATTATGGGTTTTATTTTGAAAACTTCACAAATTTGAAGCTTTATTTTGAAAACACTGGCTCTGTCCTGTATTCAGATTTCGTTGATAGCTCCGCCCCCTCTGCAGGTGAGGGTGGGGCTGTCGGATGGGCGTGTCCAGGTGCTGAGTCGGACTGATGAAGACCTGGCCTGGATGATGAAGAAGCTCATGGACTGTTTCCCCGACGACCGCGACACTCTGTCCAATCAGCTGCTGAGCCGTGAGTCTCTCTGCTCCCATTGGTCCGTTTGAAATAAGACCCGCCTCTGCAGTCGGATGTGACAGAGGGTTAAAATCAAGTCCATTTAACGGTTTGTAATCCTAGAGTAGAACGGAACAAACAGAAAAACAGGAGCAAACAATTCAAACAGAGAATTAGACACGACGGGAAAAATGTGGTAAATTTCTTTATAATTTTGTTTTTTCTAATGAACTTTTACGTAAAACTTAATTATGACATTGAGCAATAAATGTAGATTAATGCCAGTTTGAATTAGATTAGTTCCGACATTGATACTTTATGCCGATACCACAGATTGTCCTGGTATCGATGAACCTAAACCTGAACCGATCCGATCCAGGGCCGCATTATCCACTGGGCTCACCTGGGCCCGAGCTCAGGGGCCACAGGCGTCAGGGAATTCAGAATTCAATCAAACGCAAAACAAAAGTTGATTTTTCTGTCAATCACTTTACATTTGCGGCGTGAGTTCCCATAGGTTCATCTGTGCAGTTGCCGTAGGCGCCAAGAGAGGGCGTCTGCCTGTCAGTCAGAATAGTTTAGATTATTCTACCACTCGCTGAATTTTCTGTCAATCACTTCATTGCGGCAAAAGTTCACCAACCCCACTCTAGAGGGCGCTAATGCCAAAGGATCCAACAGAACTAAAGTCGCTTAAAGGGATATTTCAGGATTTTTGACATTGGGCCTCATTTATCCAGAGTGTTGTTGATGTCTGGAGATATTTTTTTCTTAAATTTATGCAGTTCTTATATTTGAAGAGCTTAGTGGCGCTAGGCTAATGCTAGGCTAGTGCATGTCTATGGTATCAGTTAGCCTGCATTAAAAACAGTGTGACCCACTCCACAGTGCACCTGAGGTAAATCACTTATAACACCAGACTAACCATATAAATGTCTGTGTTAATAGAATAATGTTTGAAATATAACTGACCTTGTATCACATGAATTACCGCATTTTGAGGGACTATTTTCTCGCAGATCACTCCGCCGCTGCGTTAGCTTACAGCCACGAAGCTGATGCTGCTCAAATATAAGTTACTGTATTATTCGGACTATAAGTCGCTCCGGAGTTTAAGACACACTAGTCAATATTGCCTAATGAAAAAACAACCGGCTGAATAGGCGTACAGTATGCTAATGTAATGGTGTCAATATAGACAGGTTAAAATTCTGGTAATGGGTTTTGAGCGCCACGGTGTGGCATGGTGTGGGAGTGCCCCCGAGTAGTTGTTACTCGGGGCTGTGTACATATTGTCCCACCTTTTCGTTGTATATGTTTTATGTACCTGGTTGAGTGTGCGTTAGTTTGTCTTGTGTATTTTACTTTGTCGGTCCAACGCTTGGGACATCCGGTCTAGGGGTATATAGGGATGGCTCCTCCTCTTCCTCCCTCTCTTGTTTCTGTGTCATGAGAGAAGCCACGTTGGTCGGCAAGAGGCGCTTTTGGCTAACGCCACTTTATTTGATTGTCCCCCAGATAATAAACGGCTTGAGCGTTGCTCCCCAACTTCAGCCTGGCTTCCACATTGACGAGAGCACCATACACAACGCAGAGCAATACAACATAGGTCACACTAACGTAACACATTGATGGTTAGCTACATGAAGCATAAACAACAAACTAAATAGGTGTCTGGTTTGTTAACGTCACATAAACAGATCAGATAACTATAGCATAAAGAACATGCCAAACTCTCCATCTCACTCCAAATCAGCATGTTTTCATGTAAACGCATTCCTTTAGCTGTGGCTCTAGCTTTTAGCCCGTGATTAGCTTGTTTTGTTTACTTCATTGCAGTAACCTCCGCTCTCTCGCTCACTCCAAATGTTCTTTCTGCTGCTCGATTATCCTGCAGTGCCCTCTAGTGGCATGTTAAAGTATATATTTTAATTTTAAAAAAAAAAAATCACATATTAGTCGCTCCAGAGTATAAGACGCCCGGCCAAAGTATGAAAAAAAAGCGTGACTTATAATCTGGAAATACGGTATTTTAAATGCAAGTGGTTTAAGTTATTCTATTAACACAGACATTTATATGGTTAGTCTGGTGTTATAAGTGATTTACCTCAGGTGCACTGTGGAGTGGGTCAGACTGTTTTTAATGCAGGCTAACTGATACCATAGAAATGCACTAGCCTAGCACTAGCCTAGCGCCACTAGACTCTTCAAATATAAGAACTGCATGAATTGAACACATCTCCAGACATCAACAACACTCTGGATAACGAGGAAATTAGGCCCAATGTCAAAAATCCTGAACTATCCCTTTAAGTGGGGTTGGGGGGCTTATATTTCATGCTTAGCCTATGGGTAGGTAGGCGGCACAGACACCATATTGTGTGTTTTTTTTTTACCTATGCAGACGTTAACCTGTAATATCACCTCCGCCTCTGCTGTGGAGTCTAACCTGTGACTCTGCTGCAGGTTTGCTGAGAGTCCGAGCGGCCGAGCAGAGTCCAGACCCAGAGTGTAAAGTCCAAGAAATCAACAACTCCTGATGACCATCGTCCACCTGCCGCTCAAGGTACCGCCCACTCCCTGAAGGTACCGCCACCCCACAAGGTACCGCCCACTCCCTCAAGGTACCGCCCACTCCCTGAAGGTACCACCCACTCCCACAGGTACCGCCCACTCCCACAAGGTACCGCCCACTCCTCAAGGTACCGCCCACTCCCTGAAGGTACCACCCACTCCCACAAGGTACCGCCCACTCCCACAAGGTACCGCCCACTCCAAGGTACCGCCCACTCCCTCAAGGTACCGCCCACTCCCACAAGGTACCGCCCACTCCCTGAAGGTACCACCCACTCCCTGAAGGTACCACCCACTCCCTGAAGGTACCCCCACTCCCTCAAGGTACCGCCCACTCCCTGAAGGTACCACCCACTCCCACAAGGTACCGCCCCACTCCCACAAGGTACCGCCCACTCCCAAGGTACCGCCCACTCCCACAAGGTACCGGCCCCCACTCCCACAAGGTACCGCCCACTCCCTGAAGGTACCACCCACTGTACCCCACTCCCACAAGGTACCGCCCACTCCAGGCCGCCCTCCAGTACCGCCCTCCCTGAAGGTACCACCCACTCCCTGAAGGTACCACCCACTCCCTGAAGGTACCACCCACTCCCTGAAAGGTACCACCCACTCCCTGAAGGTACCACCCACTCCCACAAGGTACCACCCACTCCACAAGGTACCGCCCACTCCCACAAGGTACCGCCCACTCCCTGAAGGTACCACCCACTCCACAAGGTACCACCCACATCCTAAAAGGCCCTATACATGCGTTTCCAATGACATCACGCATAGTTCCGGCGGCCATTTTGAATACTAAAGTACAATTATGCAGAACTACAACATGTAAAAATGTCTCTACTCAACTATGTACTTGTAATCATTGCTCATGAAGGTAACAGTAAAAACACACGTTTATAACCAGTAAATGTAGCACAGACGTAGCAGCTCTGTCTGTGGAGCTACAGCAGGATTTACTAAAGATCTGCTTCACTCTGAAGACTAAACTAACTCATCAAAGAGGCAACAGAAACCTTTCTCTGGGCTTTTTACAGTTTGTCAGGTCGACAGAGTCTCAGTCTGAGTCAGTGTTTCAGCTGCTCAAGACGTTAGCATGCTACCGGTTAGCATTTAGCTTCACACGCTAAACACACGTGTGGCTCACATGTATGACCTGAGGAAACAGTAACAGCTCTGACCTCTGTCACATGTTGGTCTAAGGCCAGATGTTAAAGTGTTTTTTTACACAAATCTCTGAGTTTACAATTTACTGAAGGACAAAAGTACAGTGCCTTTAAGTCATCCTTTATTACATTTACAGTTTACTAACTATAGTTAACATGAATAAGCCTCTAAACAGGAAGTGACAGGTCAGAGATGCATAACTTTAGGAGTTTTATAATCGAGTCTAAACTCATCGACTGAACAATAAGTCACTATTTAGCTTCTTATAATGAGTAACAAAGGGTGAGAACCAATGGCTGCTCTGCTTTATGACCACGACACATGAGGCCGCCATTGCTCCTCCATTGCTGTAGCGATTACTGTACCCTTCATGAATAAATGTGGAGTATGTCATGTATCATTCAAACACTTTGATACAGAGTAATGTTATATGGGCTGTAATGGTGATGGTGAATAACAGTAATACCAACATGGTAATAAAATAGGTATAGGAAACAAATTATTCAATTGTTATAAGTGTAACATACTGTGAATGTGACTTAATGTAATGCATTGTTGCGTCTGTAAATATGTAACCATTAATCGTTTTGTAAGATAATAAGAACTAAAACGTGTTATTGTTGCAACCACATTATTATTAAGTTCATGAACAGGGGTGGGAGTTAATAAGCTTGTCTTCTTCCCACTCCTTTTCCAGCTTGAGTGTTGATTATTTTTTTCTTTTATTGTATTTTTTTTCTGGCTTTTGTGCCTGTGTTGTGTAGCTCGAAATAAAAAATCAATCAATCATAAAGAGTTACTGCACATTTCATTGTATTATATATTCAGTTATTGCAGAAATGATTCCATAATGTGTCTAGCCTCATGTTCCTGAAACTGTTTTCAGTCCCGTCTTTGACCCAACATCTGTGTCATTATCGTCTCAGTTTTCTCAGTCCGAGCCCGTGCGGATGTTTTTCGGATTGGACCAGGATTCAAGTCCAGACCTGGATCTGAAACCAGACTGAGCGAGGACTCACCAGAGGAGCCCCCCTGGCCATCCGGAGGAGCCCCCCTGGCCCATCCGGAGGAGCCCCCCCTGGCCCCCCCGGAGGAGCCGAGGGGCCCCGTTCCAGACCTGCTCCCCCTCAGAGGTCAGTCTCAGACACTTGGCCCCGAGACGTGTGTGTGTGTGTGTGTCTCACGTGTCAGAAAAGCTGTAGGTCTTAGCTTTCAAATGAGGCCGTGAGCTCCAGCTGTTAGATTTGGGTAAAGCGGAGGACGAGGTTAATGTGTCTTCGTCGTTACAGTCGTTCATAAGACGCTCTTCGCTGCGTCGGCTTCTGCCTCGCCAACACCGAGACCATCCTCTACGACCAATCAGAGCGCGGCAGAGAGGGGGCGGGCCAATGGGAGAGCGGCGACAGACGGTGAGCGGCTCAGTGCTGCCCCCTGGAGGCTCCAGCTCACTCCGCTTCTGTTCCAGGCCCAGCGCCGACACTTCCTGTTTAGGACACGCCCCACGCCGCGGGCTCTCGCAGCTGATTGGACACGTGGTGAGGGGCGGAGCCTGAAGGTGAAGAAAGCCAACGGCGGCGTGGAGGACGCTGAGAGGAGAGCGGAGTGGAAATACGACACGCGCTGAACTCTGGCCCTTTAAAGGGGGGGTATTATGTAAAATGGACTTTTTCAAGCTTTATATCATGTTATTATGTCATTCCCTCATTAAACACATGCCTGGAGTGTTGCCTTGGCTCATTCACATATTTTGAGTAATCAGTAAAAACTTAGACGGCAGCCATTTTAGGTGTAGCTATGCCTCAGTCCTCCTAGGAACGCCCCCACCTCCTGGAGACGCCTCTGGACCTTTCGTCACCAGCCAAGCCACCAACCACTGCTCCTCAGCTCAGCAGAGCCCCCTCCCCGCACAGTAGTGTTGTTTAGATGCCACAGCAGTGTGCTGAAGGGGGCGTGTCGGAAAGCTTCTTAAAGAGACAGAGGCCTATTTCAAGACGTTCAGTACAGCCATTTTGAGAGAGCAATTTTATTCAAGGCAGTTATTTTAATTTACTGCATATACAGACCAACAGAAGGTTACGTCATCATTGTAGTATGCTATAGACTGGTGCTATGTGATTGAAAAAAGCATAATACCCCCTCTTTAAAATGCAAATGACACATTAGACACAGTTTCTGCTAAACACAGTTACACGATTATATTTAAGATTTTGCTAAAGATTATTCCCAGTTTTCTTTAGTTTGACCATTTTTGTGATGTTTATGTTTTCACTTCCTTATTGGACACCGACAGGAAGTGACATCGAAGAAGGTAAACAAACCATGTTAAGTCAATGGGAAATGAATGAGTCAACTGCTATGGAATGTTTCCTTGTTTTATGTCACTTCCTGTCAGCAGCTTAAAAAAAAAAAAAAAACTTTTCTTCATTAAAATTACTGCTTTACTGAAATACATATGCAGATGATGTAATCCATCTAATTAAGTCATATTTTCAAGAGCATAAATTCTGTCAGATGCACTTTAAGACACTCGGACATGTTTGAGTTAGAGGAAATGTTTTTTTTTACCATTTAAATGTTTACAATTTTAGTGCATGAGCACAGAATACACATTTCTGACCTTTCGATTTAATTATTTAATTATATCCTCATATCCTAGGAGGCGGAGCCTGGCTCTAAAGGACTTTAAAGGAACAGGCCAGTGTTTTACTGAGGTCTGTTCTTACCTGAGCTTAGACGAGTTGATGCATACCTGTCTGGTCTTTACGTGTGCGCTCAGTCACGCAAAAGACCAAGATGTTGTTAGCATTTAGCCTCTCCTCCTCTATGGGGCCAAACGGGGGTGAAGTTAGAAGCGACCGAGCTCTTCCATGTTTCCCTTATTTAAATACAGTTACACAACATTAAACATGTGGATTTTCTAAGATAAAAAGTGGAACTATATTGTGAGGCGTAAGAACACCTTCGACGTCTGCGCAGTCAAAGTGCTCCTAAGGTGTTATTACGCCTCACAATATAGTTCCACTTTTTATCCACTTAGAAAATCCACATGTTTAGGATGACGGGGAAGGACTGAGACTGATTGAACAGTCTTTATTTAACACATTATAGTCACATGACCCACAGCAGTGCAGTAGTTTCCAGTGAGGACAGAGCGCCCGCAGGGGACAGAGCGCCCCCTGCAGGAGGACAGGAGCGCCCCCTGCAGGAGGACAGGAGCGCCCCCTGCAGGAGGACAGGAGCGCCCCTGCAGGAGGACAGGAGCGCCCCCTGCAGGAGGACAGGAGCGCCCCCTGCAGGAGGACAGGAGCGCCCCCTGCAGGAGGACAGGAGCGCCCCCTGCAGGAGGACAGGAGCGCCCCCTGCAGGAGGACAGGAGCGCCCCCTGCAGGAGGACAGGAGCGCCCCCTGCAGGAGGACAGGAGCGCCCCCTGCAGGAGGACAGGAGCGCCCTGCAGGAGGACAGGAGCGCCCCCTGCAGGAGGACAGGAGCGCCCCCTGCAGGAGGACAGGAGCGCCCCCTGCAGGAGGACAGGAGCGCCCCCTGCAGGAGGACAGGAGCGCCCCCTGCAGGAGGACAGGAGCGCCCCCTGCAGGAGGAACGGCAGACCGGCCCCCTGCAGGAGTAAATCCCATATGGTGACGTCGCTCGGGGACTTTATTCATATTTCATTAAATAATCTGTGTTTCTGAGCTGATCCTTAATTAAATAAAACTTTCTGATTTGACCCAGACTTTATCGTCTCTTAGTTCGAGTCAAAAACATCTGGATTGTTCATGATGTGCAACGTTTGAGGCTAAAGCTAAAACATGTGGAAACATCTGTCTCCAACGGCAACGGAGGAGGCGTCAGGAGCAGATCCTCTGAGGAGGCGTCAGGAGCAGATCCTCTGAGGAGGCGTCAGGAGCAGATCCTCTGAGGAGGCGTCAGGAGCAGATCCTCTGAGGAGGCGTCAGGAGCAGATCCTCTGAGGAGGCGTCAGGAGCAGATCCTCTGAGGAGGCGTCAGGAGCAGATCCTCTGAGGAGGCGTCAGGAGCAGATCCTCTGAGGAGGCGTCAGGAGCAGATCCTCTGAGGAGGCGTCAGAAGAGCCGCAGTGAAGGAGGTGATAAACATCTACGATCAACTTTCTCCAATGTCAAGAAATGTGGGAAACATGGAGAAATAAATAAACTAAAATAAATAAATTTAAAAAAAATTGTTGAAAAATTTGAAGAAATGTGTCAGAAAAGGTGGGAAAATTGGGGATGGGCAAAATAATGGCGAAAATTGGGAAAAAGGGGAGGGAATTTGGAAAAAGTAAAACAAAAAAAGTGGCGACAAAAGGGGGACAATTCGGGTTAAAAAAAAATCTGATTTCTGATGTCGCTTCATCATCGTTATGGAGAAGTCCCACAAATATGGAGGTTTCATTTTGGTTGATATCGCTCACCTGTACTGCAAGAGACCTGCCACCTGCTCCTCCTTTAGACCTGCTCCTCCATGGTCTCCTTCAGACCTGCTCATGCCTTTGATCTGCCGTGCCACCTGCTCCTCCGTGTCCTCCTCAGAAGGGCATGCCTTTGGAGATCTGCCGTGCCACCTGCTCCTTCCGTGGTCTCCTTCAGACTGCTCCTCCGTGGTCTCCTTCAGACCTGCTCCTCCGTGTCCTCCTTCAGACCTGCTCCTCCGTGTCCTCCTTCAGACCTGCTCCTCCGACCTGCTCCCGTGTCCTCCTTCAGACCTGCTCCTCCGTGTCCTCCTTCAGACTCTCCTCGTGTGCCTCCTCAGAAGGGCATGCTTTTGGAGATCTGCGTGACCACCTGCTCCTCAGTGGTACTCTCGGTGGTTTCCTCCTCGTCTGTTCCAGTCCATTCAGTCACGCTGGGAGGCTGGTGGTCTCTCTGTGCTCCCGTCCTCCCATCATCCTCGTATGTGCTCTCTTGCGAACGGACGCTTCCCCCACAGCTTCCTCCATCGTCGCCTTATCCAGCACTCCTTCTCCAGCAGCACAGCGCCACCCCCTAAGGAAGCGGCAGAGCTTAGGACAGCAGTCCTCAAGAGGAACCAGGAACATTTACAGGTTTGTGTGCAACAAAGAACTTAATTCTTAACCGACAGAACGGATTATGTTCTGTTATTGTTTAGGTAGCAATTAGATAGCGTTAGGAGCCTGAAGATAGCGTTTAAGGGTAGCGTGAGATAGAACGTTAGGATAGGTGAGAAAAAAAAATTTAGCCCGTTAGGTTAGGCGTCGAGGTAGCGTTCAGGTAGCGTGGGTAGCGTTCGGCTAGCGTGAGGTAGCGTTCGGTGGTGAGATCAGCGTTCGTAGCGTGAGGATACGCGTGTAGGTAGCGTGAGCGTAGCGTGTTTAGGTAGCGTGAGGAGCGTTGTTAGGGTAGCGTGAGATAACGTTAGGTAGCGTGAGATAAGCGTTAGGTAGGTGAGCATAGCGTGAGGTAGCGTGAGGTAACCGTTAGGTAGCGTGAGCATAACGTTAGGTAGCGTGAGGTGAACGTAGGTAGCGTGAAGGTAACGTTAGGCTAAGCGTGAGGTAACGTAGGCTAGGTAGGATAACGTTAGGAGCGTGACGGTAACGTTAGGTAGCGTGAGGTAACGTTTAGGGTAGCGTGAGGTAAACGTTAGGTAGGCGGTTGAGGTAAACGTTAGGAGCGGAGTAACGTAGGTAGTCGTGAGTATTACGTTAGGTAGCTGTTGAGTATAACGTGTAGCGTGAGATAACGTTAGGTAGCGTGAGATAGCATGAGATAGCGTTTAGGTAGCGTGAGATAGCGTGTATGGTGCGTGAGGGTAGCCGTGAGGTAGCGTACGATAGCGTGGATAACGTTTAGGTAGCGTGAGATAGCGTTGGGGTAGCGTGAGATAGCGTTGGTAGCGTGAGATACGCGTTGGGTAGCGATGAGATAAACGGTTAGGTAGCGTGAGATAGCGTTAGGTAGCCGTGAGATAGCGTTTAGGTGCGTGAGATGCGTTAGGTAGCGTGAGATACGTTAGTGCGTGAGTAACGTTAGGATAGCGTGAGATGTGGCGTTAGGGTAGCGTGAATAGCGTTAGTAGCGTGAGATGCGTTAGTAGCCGTGTGAGGTAACGTTAGGTTAGCGTGAGGTTAGCGTGAGATACACGTTAGGCTAGCGTGAGATAGCGTTAGGTAGCCTGTGAGATAGCGTTGGGTAGCGTGCAGCATAACGTTAGTAGCGTGAATACGAGGTAGCGTTGAGATAGCGTTAGGTAACCGTGAGAATAGCGTTGAGGGCTAGCAATGAGATAGCGTTAGTAGCGGTGAGAATAGCGTTAGGTAAGCCGTGAGATAACGTTGGGTAGCGTGGATAGCCGTTGGGTAGCGTGAGATAACGTTAGGTAATCGCCGCGTGAGATAAGCGTTAGGTAGCAGTGAGATAAGGCGTATAGTAGCGTGAGGTACGTAAGGTGCGTGAGGTAACGTTAGGTGCGTGAGGTAGCCAGTTCGGTAAGCAGTGAGTAACGTTAGGTAGCGTGAGGTACGTTTAGGTAGGTGAGGTACGTTAGGTAGCGTGAGGGTAACGTTTAGGTGCGTGAAGTAACGTTAGGTAGCGTGAGGTAACGTTAGGTAGCGTGAGATTAACGTTAGGTCGTGAATTGCGTTAGGTTACGTGAGATAGCGTTAGGTACGTGAGATCGTTAGGTAGCGTGAGATAGCGTTAGGTTAGCGTGAGATAGCGTTAGGTACGTGTAGATAACGTTAGGATAGCGTGAGATACGGTTGGTAGCGTGAGATAGCGTTGCGGTAGCGTGAGATAAGTTAGGTAGCGTGAGGTAACGTTTAGGTAGCTGAGATAACGTTACGGTAGCGTGAGAAACGTTTAGGATAGCGTGAGATGCGTGAGGTTAGCGTGAGAAAGCGTTAGGTAGCGTGAGATAGCGTTAGGTAGCGTGAGATAGCGGTTAAGGTAGCGTGGTAGCGTTAGGTTAGCGTGAGAATAAGGCGTTAGGTAGCGTGAGATAACGCTTAGTGCGTGAGATAGCGTTGGGCTAGCGTGAGATAAACGTTAGGTAGCGTGAAGCATAGGTTAGGTAGCGTGGATAGCGTTAGTAGCCGTGAGATAGCGTTAGGTAGCGTGAGATAGCCGTTGTGCGTGAGATAGCCGTTAGGCTGCGTGAGATAGCGTTTGGGTAGCGTGAGGTAACCGTTTAGATAGCCGTGAGATGGCGTTAGGTAGCATGAGATAGCGTTAGGTACGCGTGAGATAGGCGTTAGGTGCGTGAGGTAAGTTAGGACACATAGCGTGAGGTAGCGTTGAGATAACCGTTAGGTATGCGTGAGATAGCGTTAGGTAGCGTGAGATAGCGTTGGGTAGCGTGAGATACGTTAGTTTAGCGTGAGATAGCGTTAGGCTAAGCCGTGAGTAACGTACGGTAGTGTGAGATAGCGTTGGGTAGCGTGAGTAACGTTAGGTAGGTGAGATGCGTTAAGGTAGCGTGAGAAGCGTTAGGTTAGCGTGAGAAGCGTTAGGTAGGCGTGAGAATAGCGTTGGCGTAGCGTGAGATAGCGTTAGGGTAGGCGTGAGATAGCGTTAGTAGCGTGAGATAGCGGGTTAGGTAGCGTGGGTAACGTTAGGTAGCGTGAGTAACGTTGGTAGCGTGAGGTACGTTTAGACGGAGGTAAGTTAGGTAGCGTGAGATAACGTTGGTAGGTGAGATAGCGTTGGTGCGTGAGATAGCGTTAGGTAGCGTGAGATAACGTTAGGCTAGCCGTTAGGTAGGCCGTGAGGTAAGTTACGGTAGCGTTAGGTAGCGTGAGGTAACGTTAGGTAGCGTTAGGTAGCGTGAGGGTAAAACGTTAGGTAGCGTGAGATAACGTTAGGTGTAGCGTTAGGTAGCGTGAGTTATACGTTAAGGTAAGCGTGAGATAGCGTTAGGTAGCGTGAGATAGCGTTAGGTAGCGTGAAGAATAGGTTAGGGTAGCGTGAGATAGCGTTAGGTAGCGTGAGATAACGTTAGGTAAGCGTGAGATAACGTTAGTAGGTTGAGGTGCGTGAGATAAGCGTTAGGTGCGTGAGCGGTAGCGTGAGGTAGCGTGAGGTAACGTTAGGTAGGCGTGAGATAACGTTAGGTAGCGTGAGATAGCGTTAGGTAGCGTGAGGATAGCGTTAGGTAGCGTGAGATAACGTTAGTAGCATTAGACAGCGTTAGGTAGCGTGAGAGTAACGTTGGTAGGTGTGAGATAGCGTGGTGCTGAGATAGCGTTAGGTAGCGTGAGATAAACGTTAGGTAGTGTGAGATAAGGTTAGGTAGCGTGAGATAACGTTAAGGATATGTGTGAGATAAGCGTAGGTAGTGAGATAGCGTTAGGTAGCGTGAGATACGTTAGGTAGCATTAGACAGCGTTAGGTAAGCGTGAGATAACGTTAGGTTGTGAGATAGGCGTTAGGTAGCGTGGAGATAACGTTAGGGTAGCGTGAATAACGTTAGGCTAGTGTGAGATACGCGTTAGGTAGCATGAGATAGCGTTAGGTAGTGGTGAGAAAGCGTTAGGAGCGTGAGATAGGTTAGGTAAGCGTGAGATAAAGTTAGTAGCGTTAGGTAGCATGAGATACGACGTTTAGGTACGCGTGAGATAGCGTAGGTAGCATGAGATAGCGTAGGTAGCCATGAGATAGCGTTAGGTAGCAGAGATAGGTTAGGGGTTAGCATGAATAACGTTAGGTAAGCAGGAGAATAGCGTTAGGTAAGCGTGAGAATAGCGTTAGTAGCGTCGAGATAACGTTAGGTAGCAGTGAGATAGCGTTAGGGTTAGCGTGGATAGCGTTCGGTAGCGTGAGATAGCGTTAGGTAGCGGTGAGATAACTTAGGTACGGTGAGATAGCGTTAGGTAGCGTGAGATAGCGTTAGGTAGGCGTGAGATAACGTTAGGTAGCGTGAGATAGCGTTAGGTAGCATGAGAAGCGTTAGGTAGCAGTGCGGTAACTATTTTCCATGTCGTTTTTGGGTTAGGTGGAGGGTTTGGGTAACAGATTAGATGGTGTAAAGGTGGCGGTACAGACCAAAACGGACCACACTCAGCTTCCATGTTAACCCTGATGTAGGACGCTTCAAGCGAAAGATGTCGCCGGGTGATGAGAGCGTTTCCAAATGGCGAGCGATGAGATAAACACGGCGTCAAAGCCAGTGAAAAGCGCGGTAGCAGAGCAGGGATGGCCTTCGCCACATGCTTCTGCACTCAAGTGAATCAGCGGGATCGAGAGTCTACACGTGTGTTCGATTTACGCCTTGTTAACCAGGATCAGGGACTGGGCTCAGATATTGACGATACTAACGTCACCTGTTACCTGCAGCAGGTGGCGGAAAAAGGGCATAACGCAATATATGTCATGATTGCCAATAGGGGCGCCATATCTAGTGGATTGTGTCGGTCGCGAACAGATCCGGCTTCTTTTCGAACGAGTCTTTACAGTGAAGGATCGGCTCTTTTGAAACGAGTCTTTACAGTGAAGGATCCGGCTCTCTTTGAAATGAGTCTTTACAGTGAAGGATGCCGGCTCTTTTGAACGAGTCTTTACAGTGAAGGATCCGGCTCTTTTGAACGAGTTTACAGTGAAGGATCCGGCTCTTTTTTTGAACGAGTCTTTTTACAGTGAAGGATCCGGCTTTTTTGAATGAGTCTTTACAAGTGAATCGATCCGGCTCTTTTGATGAGTCTTTACAGTGAACGATCCGCTGTTTTGAACGATCCGGCTCTTTTGAAACGAGTCTTTACAAGTGAAAGATCCCGGCTCTTTGAACGAGTCTTACAGTGAAAGATCCGGCTCTTTTTGAACGAGTCTTTACAGTGAAAGATCGCGGCTCTTTTTTGAACGAGTCTTACAGTGAAGGGAATCCGGCTCTTTTGAACGGTCTTTACAGTGAAGATCCGGCTCTTTGAAACGATCTATTGAAGTGAACGATCCGCTCTTGAACGAGTTTTACAGTGAGGATCCGGCTCTTTGAATGAGTCTTTACAGTGAAAGAGTCCGGCTTTTTGAAGAGTCCCTTTACAGTGAACGATCCGCTTTTTGGAAACGAGTCTTTACAGTGAAGGATAACGGCTCTTTTGAACGAGTCGTTACAGTGGAACGATCGGCTCTTTGAAGAGTTTTACAGTGAAGGATCCGGCTCTTTTGAATGAGTCTTTCAGTGGAATGATATGAAGTTTTTTTTATTCGCCTTTGGGGTGAGGGGCTTATTTAAGCGAACAAAGTCACTGCTGGAGTGGGCCAGAGATGGAGTGTAGGATTGGCGAGGGACTAGTTTCGTGAATGCACGACGCGGACGTGAGACGCGGCCTGCAAGGAACGGTTTAGACGCGGCTCTGGGGAAAACGGCCCGAACGCTCCCAGAGCCAGCACTGTCCTGGGCCATAGGAGAGAAAGGGGTGCGGGGTCCGTGAAGGGACGAGGTGGTTACAGGAGCCCCGTCCTACATCTTCCACCTGTTTCACTTCAGCTCCGCCTCCGTCTGCAGCAACTCACCGAAGTGTCTCTCCTCAGTCGCCCCGGTCATCTCCACCCCCACGAGGAGCTCAAAGTGAGCATAAGGGCAACACGTTGAGAAATAAACGTCTAATGAAATACACGGTTTACAGAGGAGAATCGCGTTGTTTTTCTCCCTCTTGGTGCGAGGGAGAGAGAGGGGCAAGGAAAAGTTACGTGATGAAGCAACAGAAGCTTAATCGGGCCGATTGTTTTTTTTGTGATAACAAACTCAAGAGGGAAATATCACAAGGTCATATTGTTGTGAATAGTGACATTTTCGTTAAAGTAAAGTTTGGAGGTTTGGTAACAGTTAGAGGTGTTAGGTAGCATTTAGGTAAGCATGAATGGCCGTAGGTAGCATGAGTTAGCAGTGCGGTACCTTCTCCCACGTGTCGCGGGTGTTTGGGCTCAGCAGCTCCACAAGTCCGGTCGTAGGCCTGAGGCGATGAAGGCCTTGACCTCGCCGTCGATGAGTGCCGGCCGTGGTCTTCGCTGTACGGTTTCTCCAGACCATCTCGCCCTGACGGGAGGGTCAAAGGACGAACTGCCCCACGGCGGAGTTCATCCCAAACTGCACGATCTGCAACAGAGAGCAGCCAATCAGAGAGAGGAGGACCGCAGAGCAGCCATCAGAGAGAGGCAGGACCGAGAGCAAGCAAAATCAAGAGAGAGGCAGGACTCGAGAGCAGCCCAACTCAGAAAGAGGCAGGAGCTTGTTACCTGGGCGTAGGTAGATTACCTTGGGCGTAGGTGTATTACCTGGGCGTAGGTGTATTACCTGGGCGTAGGTGTATTCCTGGCGTAGGTCGGATTACCTGGGCGTAGAGGCCGATTACCTGGGCGTAGGTAGATTACCTGGGCGTAGGCGTATTACCTGGGCGTAGGTGGATACCTGGGCGTAGGTGGTTACTGGGCGTAGGTGTATTACCTGGGCGTAGGTAGATTACTGGGCCGTAGGCGTATTACCTGGGCGTAGGTGTATTAACCTGGGCGTAGGCGGATTACTGGGCGTAGGTGTATTACCTGGGCGTAGGTAGATTACCTGGGCGTAGGTAGATTACCTGGGGCGTAGGCGTATTACCTGGCGTAGGTGTATTACCTGGGCGTAGGTAGATAACCTGGGCGTAGGCGTATTACTGGCGAAGGTGGTATTACTGGGGTAGGTGTATTACCTGGGCGTAGGTTTAGATTACCTGGGCGGTAGGCGGATTACCTGGGCGTAGGTAGATTACCTGGGCGTAGGCAGATTACCTGGGCGTAGGTGGATTACCTGGGCGTAGGGTGTATTTACTGGGCGTAGGTGTATTACTGGCGTAAGCGGGATTACCTGGGCGTAGGTAGATTACTGGGCGTAGGTGTATTACCTGGGCGTAGTTATTACCTGGGCGTAGGCAGATTACTGGGCGTAGGCGGTTACCTGGGCGTAGGCGTATTACCTGGGGCGGTAGGTGTATTACCTGGCGTAGGTAGATTAACCTGGGCGTAGGCGATTCTGGGCGTAGGTGTATTTACCTGGGCGTAGGTAGATTACCTGGGCGTAGCGGATTACCTGGGCGTAGGCGGATTACCCTCTGGGCCGTAGGATTACCTGGGGCGTAGGGGTGTATTACCTGGGCGTAGCGGATTTACCTGGGGGTAGGTGTATACCTGGGCGTAGGTTGTATTACTGGGCGTAGGCGGATTACCTGGGCGTAGGTGGATTACCTGGGCGTAGGTGTATTACTGGGCGTAGGTGTATTACCTGGGCGTAGGTAAGATTTAACCTGGGCGTAGGCGGTTATACCCTGGTGTAGGCGGATTACTGGGCGTAAGGCGTATTACCGCTGGGCGTAGGTTGTATTAACGCTGGGCGTAGGTAGAGTTACCTGGGCGTAGGCGGATCCCTGGGCGTAGGTTTTAGATTACTGGGCGTAGGCGGATTACCTGGGCGTAGGTTGTTATACCATGGGCGTAGGTAGGATTCCTGGGCGTAAGGCAGATTACTGGGGTAAGTGTATTACCTGGGCGTAGGTGTATTAGCTGGGCGTAGGTGGATACCTGGGAGTAGGGATTACTGGGCGTAGGTGTAGTTACCTGGGCGTAGGTAGATTACCCTGGGGCGTAAGGTGATTACCTGGCGTAGGCGATTACCTGGGCGTAGGTTGTATTACTGGGCGTAAGGCGTATTACCTGGGCGTAGGTGTATTACCGTGGGCGTAGGCGTATTAACCTGGGCGTAGGTGTTATTACTGGCGTAGTGCGGAGTACCTGGGCGTAGGCGGAGTACTGGGCGTCGGCAGTTTACTGGGCGTAGGCTAGATCTAACCTGGGCGTAGGTGATTCTGGGCGTAGGTAGATTACCTGGGCGTAGGTAGATTATACCTGGGGTAGGAGATTACCTGGGCGTAGGCGGAATTAGCCTGGGCGTGGCGGAGTACCTGGGCTAGGTAGATTACTGGGGTAGGTAGATTACCTGGGCGTAGGTAGATTAACCTGGGCGTAGGTAGATTTACTGGGCGTAGGTAGATTACCTGGGCGTAGGTTAGATTACCCTGGGCGTAGGCCGGATTACCTGGGCGGTAGGCGGATACTGGGCGTAGGCGGATACCTGGGCGTAGGTAGATTACTGGGCGTAGGCGGATTACCTGGGCGTAGGTAGATTTACTGGCGTAGGCGGATTAACCTGGGCGTAGGTGAATTACTGGGCGTTAGGTAGAGTACCTTGGGCGTAAGGCGGGTACTGGCGTAGGTAGATTACCTGGGCGTAGGTAGATTACCTGGGCTAGGCGGACTGCGTGAACTCCTCAGGTCGTCCTGAAGCGACGTTCAGTGACCCGTTGGAAGAAACAGCTGCTCGACGACGCGGCCTCCAGAGTCATACACATTCGGTCTAAACAGCTGCTCCGTGGTGTAGAGGAACTGCTCCTTCGGCCGGCCTACTGGGCGTAACCAAACCGCCCCGAGATGATGGACACCTGGGAGAGCCAATCAGAGAGCAGCACAGGTAAAGCAGCCTGGAGAGCCATCAGCGACGACGTTTAAGGTCGGGGTTTTAGTTTAGATCATAGATCGTAAAATGGTTACCGGACTTACTGTGGCCCTAAGGAAATGGCGCTGTTTATTTCATTTAGTCAAATAATTCTGTCAAGTTCTAGTTTTAGTCAAACCTAAAATCTACAAGTACTTGTATATAGAGCCTTGATTCCAACTCGATGCGGTTGGTGGAAAACCACCTTGGAAGCAATGGCAACACTGCACAAGTTTAATGTGGCATATACCAAAGGAGACGCCCTGTCCCCCTGCTGTTCTGCATAGGTCTGAACCCCCTCAGCAATAATCAACAAGACTGGCTATGGATACCGACTCAGGAACGGGGCCACCATCAGTTCACCTCCTCTACATGGATGACATCAGCCCTGTACGCTAGAATGAGCCGAGACATCGACTCACGTGATCCATACACCCGGATTCAGTGCAGACATTGGGATGTCAATTCGGACTAGAAAGTGTGGCCGATGGTGAACTAAGAGAGGGAAGGTAGTCCACAAGAAAGGGGTCTCACTCCCAGAAGGAACATAGCAGACATTGAGGAAGTTACAAATACCTCGGAATCCCACAAAGCAAATGGAACCTTCGAAGAGGGTACAAGGAAAAGCGGCTACGGCCAATACCTCCAACGAGTAGGCAGTCCTAAGAAGCAGCTCAATGGCAAAGAACAAATCCCCCGCCGGGCAATAAACAGCTGCGCCCTGCCAGTAATCAGATACCCTGCAGGAATAATAAGCTGGCCAAAGGATGAGATACAGACCACAGATGTTAAGACACGAAGCTCCTAACCATGCATGGAGGATTCACCCCAAATCCAGCACCCTGAGACTGTAACTAGCCGTTAGGGAAGGAGGCCGAGACTAGGACTGAACTATTCAAGGATGAAACATCCAGATCCATAAGTACATCAAAGACAAGCTCCAACAGATGACGTGCCAGGTGGAATGTTCAGGACAATGGGGAACAGAAAGATGAGGCGCTGGAAGGTCCGTCATGGGAGGACAAGGCCCTACACGGTGGATGTACCACCGAAACATAACTTGAAGAATCCTACAATGGTAGACAGAGCTGGTCTGAAGGACAGCAGCAGAGGCTCATCATGGCTGCACAGGAGGCGGCTTGAGCACCAGAAGCAATAGAGGCCCAGATCGATCCTATCACACCAGACAAGACCACAGGTGTAGACTGTGCAAGAGACGGTCCAATGAGAATCCACCACATAACTGGCAGGGGTGTAAGAGCTGGCAGGGAAAGCTTACATGGAGCGGCAAATAACCAGTGGTGGCATAGTGTACATGGGAACATTGTTGCAGAGTATGGGCTGGAAACACCCAAGGTCAAAGTGGGAAACACCTCCAAAAGGTGGTAGAGAATGACGAGCAAGATCCTGTAGGAACTTCAGATACACGACGGGACAGAATGGTAATGGACAACTGACATTGTGGTGGTGACAAAGAGCAAGAGGGAAAGCCGTGGTGGTTGACCATAGCAATCCAGCGACTCAACATCAAGGAAAAGGAACAGCAGAAACTAGAGAAAACCAGGGGCTCAGAGAAGGGCTAGAGAAGGCCTGGAAGAGGTGAAGGCATCAGTGGTGCCCGTGGTCGTTGGGGCACTCGGGGCGTGACCCACAAACTGGAGGAGTGGCTTCCAGCAGAATCCAGGAAATAGCATCAGACATCTCGTCCAGAAAAGTGCAGTCTAGGATGCAGATATGCGCAGACCTCAAGCTCCAGGCCTCTGGTGAGGACGCCGAGCTTGGGAGGAAAGAGAGACCGCCCGCGGAGGGGTGAGGAAGCGTTTTTTTAATTATGAAGATATATAACACTCACCTAAAGGATTATTAGGAACACCAGTTCAATTTCACTTAATGCAATTATCTAAACAACCAATCACATGGCAGTTGCTTCAATGCATTTAGGGGTGTGGTCCTGGTCAGCAATTCCGTGAATCCCAAACTGATGTCAGAATGGGAAAGAAAGGTTGATTTACCAGCCATTTTGAGCGTGAAATGGTTTGTTGGTGCCAGATGGGCCGGTCTGAAGTATTTCACAATCTGCTCAGTTATGGGATTTCACACAACAACCATTTTAGGGTTTTACAAGAATTTGTGGTGAAAGGGAAACATCCAGTTCGGCAGTCCCTGTGGGGCAAAATGCATTGTTGATGCTAGAGGTCAAGGAGAATGGCCGACTGATTTCAAGCTGATAGAAGAGAACTTTGAAACCTGAAATAACCACTCGTTTACAAACCGAGGTAATGGAGCAAAGCATTTGTGAAGCCACAAACACGCACAACATTGAAGGCGGATGGGTACAACAGCAGAAGACCACCGGTACCACTCCAATCTCCACTACAAATAGGAAAAAGAGGCCTACAATTTGCACGAGTACGAAAATTTGGACAGTTGAGACTGGAAAATGTTGCTGGTGTGATGAGTCTCGATTTCTGTTGAGAACATTCAATGTGACGTAGAATTGGCGTAAACAGAATGAGCAACATGGATCCATCATGCTTGTTACCGACTGTGCAGGCTGGTGGTGGTGTGTAAGTGGTGTGGGGGATGTTTTCTTGGCACACTTTAGGCCCTTAGTGCCAATTGGGCCCAATCGTTTAAAAAATGCCACGACTACCTGAGGCATTGTTTCCTGACCATGTCATCCTTTTATGACGCAGCCATGTACCCATCCTCTGATGGCTAACTGTCAGCAGGGAATTAATGCACCATGTCACAACGGCTCAATCAATTTCAAATTGGGTTTCTTGAACATGACAAGAGTTCCACTGTTACTACACATGGCCCCACAGTCGATTCACAATAGAGCATCTTTGGGTGTGGTGGAACGGGATTGTGCCTGGGATTGCATCCCACATAATCTCCTCAACTGCAAGTGCTATCCTATCAATTGGCAACATTTCTAAGACGCTTTAGCACTTGTTGAATCATGCCAGTAGACTAGAAGGCAGTTCTGAAGGCGAATAAGGGGTCAAAACAGTATTAGTATGGTGTTCCTAATAATCTTTTAGGTGAGTGTAAAAGTATATATATGGTATATATATATATATATATATTATAGTATTATATATATTATGAATTATTTTGGTGAAGTTGCTGGGTTTCAGGTGACATCAACAGGTTGTCATGTATGATGTTGATTCGGCGTTTGTCATGCGTCCCTTCAGGCAGGGGGTCGCGTGCTCCAGGAAACCACCCGGCCACGGCGTGCCCTGCTCGGGAACGCGCAACACCTTCTTCTCCGCTCGGGCTGGAGCACCTGGGGTCTTCTTCTCCAGCGCCCTGGAGGAAAGAACCAAAGCTTTACCATGTGAGACACGGCGCTATTAAGAGGCAGGCGGCTCCATACCTTCCGATCAGCGCTCCACGGCTGCGCGAAGTGGTTTGTTTTCCGGGATGCGTCGCACAGATGGCGTAGCCTTGCGATCAGCGCCGCCTCGTTAACCGACGTTGCGATTGTCCGCACTCTGCAACCAGGACTAAATTACCACGATCTCTGCAGCAGAAGGACTGACGTTTCCCTACAATCCTCGCAACGCAGGATATACGTCCCCCACGAATCCTCTGGCAGCGCAGGATACGTCCCTCACAATCCTCTGCAGCTGCTGCAGGTATGCGTTCACGTCCCCACATCCTCTGCAACGCGGACTACGTTCCCACAATCCTCTGCAGAACGCAGGAACTACGTCCCACAATCCTCTGCACGCAGGACTACGTCCCCACAATCTCTGCAACGCAGGACTACGTCCCCACAATCTCTGCACACGGACTACTCACTATCCTCCAATGCAGGGACTCACGTCCCCACAATCCACGCAGGGACTACGTCCCTCACAATCCATGCAGGATACGTCCCACATCCTCTGCAGCGCAGGACTACGTCAACCCACAACCTCAGCAACAAGGGACTACGTCACCACAATTTATTCCTCTAGCAACAAGAGACTACGTCACCCCACAATCCTCAGAACAAAGACTACCAGTTACCCACAATCCTCAGCAACAAGGGATGACGTCTACAACTCTCTGCAGCGCAGGACTGAACGTCCCCACAATCCTCTGCAGCGCAGTGGACTACGTCCCCACAATCCTCTGCAGACGCAGGACTACGTCCCACAAATCCTCTCAACGCAGGATAACGTCCCAAATCCTCTGGCAAGCAGGATCTCTACGTCCCCTCACAATCCAATGCAGGACTACGTCCCCCACAATCCTCTGCAACGCAGACTACGGTCCCCACAATCCTCTGCACGCAGGTACGGTCCCCATTAATCCTCTGCACGCAGGACTACGTCCGACATCCTCTTGCAGACGCAGGATAACGTCCCCAGAGAGAGAGCAACGCAGGACTACGTCCACATCTCTGCACGCAGGACTACGTCCCACTCTCTGCAACGCAGGACTTACGTCCTCACAATCCTCTGCAACGCAGGACTCACGTCCCCCACATCCTCTGCAACAAGAGACCCTACTACCCACAATCCTTCCAGCAACAAGAGACTACGTTCCCCGCACAAGCCTCAGCAACAAGGGACTACATTACTCAATCCTCTGCAAGCGCAGGACTATACGTCCCCCACATCTCTGCAACGCATGGACTACGTCCCCCACAATCCTCTGCAACGGCAGGATACGTCCCCAGCCAATCTCCTGCAACGCAGACTACGTCCCACAATCCTCTGCAACGTCAGGACTACGTCCCCCACATCCTCCTGCAACGCAGGACTAACGTCCCTCACAATCCTCTGCAACGCAGGACTACGTCCCCACAAATCCTCTGCAAACTGCAGGACTACGTCCCCCAAAATCCTCTGCACAAGAGACTACGTTACCACATCCCTCGCAACAAGAGACTACATTACCCACAATCCTCTTGCAGCGCGGATATACGTCCCACAATCCTCAGCAACAAGAGACTAACGTCACCCACAATCCTCAGCCAACAAGAGACTACGTCCCCACAATCCCTGCAAACAAGAGACTACGTCACCCACAATGCCTCAGCAACAAAGACTACTGTCCCCACAATCCCTCAGCAACAAGAGACACGTTAGCCACAATCCTCAGCAACAAGGACTTACATTACCTCCACAATCCTCTGCAGCGCAGGATCTACGTCCCCCACAATCCTCTTGCAGCGGGCAGGACTACGTCCCCCCATCCTCTGCAACGCAGGACCTACGTCCCCCACAATCCTCTGCAACGCAGGACTAGCTACGTCCCCTCACATCCTCTGCACGCAGGACTACGTCCCCACAATCTCTGCAACGCCAGGACTACGTCCCCACAACCCTGCAACAAGAGACTACGTCCCCACAATCCACTGCAACAAAGAGACTACGTTACCCAATCCTCAGCAACAAGAACTACGTTACCCACAATCCTCAGCAACAAGAGACTTACGTCACCCACAATCCTCAGCACGCAGGACTACGTCCCCACAATCTCTGCAACGCAGGACTACGTCCCCCACAATCCTCTGCAACGCGGACTACGTCCCCCACAACCTCTGCAACGCAAGGACTACGTCCCCACAAATCCTCTGCAACAAGAGACTACGTTCCCACAATCCACTGCAAACAAGACTACATTACCACTCCAACTGCAACAAGAGACTACATTACCCACAACCTCTGCAGGCCGCAGGACTACGTCCCACAATCCTCTCCCAACGCAGGACTACGTCCCCACAATCCTCTGCAACGCAGGACTCGTCCCCACAATCCTCTGCAGCGCAGGACTACGTCCCCCACAATCTGCTGCAACGCAGTGACTACGTCCCACAGGTTGCAATCCTCTGCAGACGCAGGACTGACGTCCCCGACACAATCCTCCTGGCAACGCCAGGACTAACGTTCCCCCACAATCCTCTGCAACGCAGGACTACGTCCCCCACAATCATCTGCAACGCAGGACTACGTCCCACAATCTCTGCAACGCAGGACTACGTCCCACCACGAATCCTCCAACAAGAGACTACGTCACCGCCACAAATCCTCAGCACAAGAGACTACGTTTACCCACAATCCTCAGAAACAAGAGACTACGTCCACCACAATCCTCTGCAACAAGAGACTACGTCACCCACAATCCTAGGCAACAAAGACTACGTCCCCCAATCCTCAGCAACAAAGAGACTACGTTACCCAATCCTCAGCAACAAGAACTACGTTACCCACAATCCTCAGCAACAAGAGACTTACGTCACCCACAATCCTCAGCAACAAAGAGACTAAAGTCCCACAATCCTCAGCAACAAGAGATACGTTACCCACAATCTCAGCAAAAGGGACTACATTACCCACAATCCTCTGCAGCGCAGGACAGCCCCCACAATCCTCTGCACGCGGACTACGTCCCCACAATCCTCTGCAACGCAGGACTACGTCCCCACAATCCTCTGCAACGCAGGACTACGTCCCTCCACAATCCTCTGCAACGCAGGACTATACGTCCCCCACAATCCTCTGCACAGAGACTACGTTTACCCACAATCCTCTGCAACAAGAGACTACATTACCCACAATCCTCTGCAGCGCAGACTACGTCCCGCACAATCCTCAGCAACAAGAGATACGTTACCAAATCCCTCAGCAACTAGAGCTACTCCAACAATCCTGCAACAGGCTACATTCCCACCAATCTCTGCAGCGCAGGACTACGTCCCCCACAATCCTCTGCAGCGCAGGACTACGTCCCACAATCCTGCTTGCAACACAGGAGCTACGTCCCGCCACAATCCTCAGCAACAAGAGACTTACGTTACCCACAATCCTCTGCAGCGAGGACTACGTCCCCAATCCTCTGCAACAAGGACTACGTCCCCAACAATCCTCAGGAACAAGAGACACGTTACGCACAATCTACACAAGGGACTGAACGTCAACCACAATCCTCAGCAACAAAGACTACGTTACCACAATCCTCTGCACCAGAGACACGTTACCCAATCCTCAGCAACGCAGCGTTTAGGCAGGGGGGAAAGTTATAACGCTGATCCCGGCGGAGGCGGTGCCATCTTCTGCCACAGGCATCTGCGTCCAGCTCCGGGTCCAGCTTCAGAGGCCGAAGGTGAACTTTAAAGATGGACGCTCTGCCTTTGATGTCGGGGGGACCTGAAGAAGACCAGGACCTTCAGAATAAACAACTACAGAAACTGAAGACCAGGAACCTTCAGAATAAAACTGGCCTACAGATCCGATGCTAACTCGGCTAATGCGTTAGCAGGAGGTCAGTCTCACCTTGAAGAGGAAAACTGCCACTGGTATTTGGATCAATGAGTGTTTCATTTACTCGTGTTAACGTGTAAACAGGTGTTAACGTTGTAAACAGGTGTTAACGTGTAAACAGGTGTTTAACGTGTAACAGGCTGTTAACCGTGTAAAAAGGTGTTAACGTGTAAACAGGTGTTACGTGTAAACAGGTGTTAACGTGTAAACAGGCGTGGCCTTATGAGTTGGGCTGGGCCCAAACACGGGATCATCACGGCCCCGGGCCACGCCTAACAGTCCCCCAAACATAACTTCATAACTGAACAGACGAGCCACGCCCACATTTCCTTCAAAATTCACAAAACTGAAGAGTTTCAGAGGAATTGGTTTAGGGTTTATGGGTTTGGGGTTAGGGTTTAAGGGGTGGGGTAGGGTTTAGGGGTGGGGTTAGGGTTTAGGGTGGGGTTTAGGGTTTAGGGTGGGGTTAGGGTTTAAGGGTGGCGGTTTAGGGTTTAAGGTGGGGTTGGGTTTAAGGGGTGGGGTTAGGGTTTAAGGGTGGGGTTAGGACGTTTAGAGGTGGGGTTTAGGGTTTAGGGGTGGGGTAGGGTTTAAGGGTGGGGTTAGGGTTTTAAGGGTGGGGTTCTAGGGTTTAGGGGTGGGGTTAGGGTTTAGGGGTGGGGTTAGGGTTTAAAGGGTGGGGTTTAGGGTTTAAGGTTGGGGTTAGGGTTTAAGGGTGGGGTTAGGGGGTTTTAAGGTGGGGTAGGGTTTAGGGTGGGGTTATGGGTTTAGGGGTGGGTAGGGTTTAAGGTGGGTTAGGGTTTAGGTTGGGGTTAGGGTTTAAGGGGTGGTAGGGTTTAAGGGTGGGGTTAGGTTTAGGGGTGGGTTGGGTTTAGGGTGGGGTTAGGGTTTAAGGGTGGGTTAGGGTTTAAGGGGTGGGGTTAGGGTTTAGGGGTGGGGTTAGGGTTTAGGGGTGGGGTAGGTTTAGGGGTGGGGTTTATGGTTTAAGGGTTGGGGTTAGGGTTTAAAGGGTGGGGTTAGGGTTTAGAGGTGGGGTTCGGGTTTAGGGGTGGGGTTTAGGGTTTAAGGGTGGGGTTAGGGTTTAAGGTGGGGGGTTAGGGTTTAAGGGTGGGGTTAAGGTTTTAAGGGTGGGGTTAGGGTTTTAAGGGTGGGGTTAGGGTTTAGGGGTGGGGTTAGGGTTTAAGGGGTGGGTGTTAGGGTTTAATGGTTGGGTTAGGGTTTAAGGGTGGGGTTAGGGTTTACGGGTGGGGGTTAGGGTTTAGGGGTGGGGTTAGGTTTAAAAGGGTGGGGTTAGGGTTTAAGGTGGGGTTAGGGTTTAGGGGTGGGGTTAGGGTTTAGGGGTGGGGTTAGGGTTTAGGGGTGGGGTTAGGGTTTAAGGGGTGGGGTTAGGGTTTAAGGTGGGAGTTCTGGTTTAAGGTGGGGTTTAGGGTTAGAGGTGGGGTAGGGTTTGGGTGGGTTAGGGTTGGGTGGGGTTAGGGTTTAAGGGTGGTTAGGGTTTAGGGGTGGGGTTAGGGTTTAAGGGTGGGGTTAGGGTTAAGGGTGGGGTTAGGGTTCTAGGGTGGGGTTAGGGTTTAAGGGTGGGGGTTAGGGTTAAAGGTTGGGGTTAGGTTTAAGGGTGGGGTTAGGGTTTTAAGGGTGGGGTTAGAGGTTTAAAGGTGGGGTTTAGGGTTTTAGGGGTGGGGTTAGGGTTTAAGGGTGGGGTTAGGGTTTAGGGGTGGGGTTAGGGTTTTAAGGGTGGGGTTAGGGTTTTAGGGGTGGGGTTAGGGTTTAAGGTGGGGTTAGGGTTTAAGGGTGGGTTAGGGTTTAGGGTGGGGGTTCAGGGCTTTAGGGGTGGGTTAGGTTGCTGGTTACCGATGTAGATCTGGTCGTCCGAAAGCGGCCCGGCCTCATCAGAGCCGGGTCAGTGTCGGGGCGATTAGTCCGGCCAGAACCACCACGTTCGAACGCCGTCTGGAACGCCTGGAAACACAAACTGTTTAGTTTCAGGAATGATTCAGAATCACTGAACATTTATCAGACTTTGGCCACGAAAGCTTGAAAACGCAGACAAGGAAATCAGACCTGCTGCTGCTGACCATCTCACCCGCAGCTGGTCTGTGTCTCCTGAGATGTTCTTACGTTCATCTCCACCGCAGCTGTGAGCGTGTTCCTCTGCAGTGTTTTACCGTCCACTCCACCAGCAGCTGGTTGAGCGTTGATTCTCCTGCAGGATGTTCTTCCGTCATCTCCACCAGCAGCTGGTCTGTGTTCTCCTGCAGCATGTTCTTACCGTCACTCCACCAGCGGGCTGGTTTGAGCTGTTTCTGCTCGCTTGGCCTCCGGAAGTTTCCTCGTCCGCGTTTTTCGTCCACGCATCGATCTCGTCGATGAGGGATGCACGGTCGCTTTCTCCTCGCCAGAAAAAAGCTCCTCACCTGAAGAAGACCGAGGTCTTGAGTTCTGGACTCTGGGAACATCTGCTCTGGACTATTCATGTATTTGGTAATGTAAACGCTGGAAATAAAGCCTGATTGTTTCTGTGGAACGTCTGTCTGTTACTTTAGGGCTTTTGGAGATAATTTCAATCTTAATTCATTTTCACGTCTGAATTCTGATCTGTATCAAAAACCCCGACTGTAGCAAATGTAACAACTGTCGCGTAACAGGCTCTATTTCTTGACTTTGCCCAAATAAGCAGTTGCTTCTTCAGGCTTTGTTTGCCGAAACGTTGTAATAAATGTTGTTTTCAAGGATTTACTGTAAGTGTGCAGGAGGATTTATTATATTTTACTAATTTTTCAGATTTCCTTTTTTCTCAGTTTTTACCAATTTTCTCCACATTCATTTTATTAATTCATCTACTGTTTACAGATGTATTTATCTTGTCTTGAGGGGAAGGACTTCACTTGGCCGGGGCCGCTCCAACGAACATCTCCAGCGAAACTCGGAGCCGTTGCGGTGATGAACGGGACGTTCGCTTTCTCGGCCGTGGCTTTGCCAAAAGAGTTCTTCCCACGTCCCATGGGGTATCCGGTCAGGATGGCCCTGTGAGACACCGGTCACCTCTGAACATTCAATCACGCTTTATTTGCTTGTTTAAAGGTGAACATATTCAGTGTACAGATGTAGTATTCTGTTTGTTCCTGCTTTCGATACCAGTTAGAACCTACCTTTTTGTTTGTACTCACTGGTGCTAGCTCTACACCCCTCCCCGTTACTTGGGGATCTTGTCTCCCAGGTCCTCGTACTGCCGCGGGTTCCTTGAGGAAGTTGGACGACTCCTGATCTCCAGCTTGGCCTCTTCGCATGCGGCCAGTCTTTGCAACTTGACGTCGATCTGGCTCCTTCGGACTTATGGCGTGGTTTCATGACGCTTGAAGAGGCGTACCCACGCCCCGGCCGACGCCCCCCCAAAAGGGCCCCGCGCGCACATGAAGCAGCATGAGGCCGGATGCATGAAGCACGTGAGGGAGCAGGTCGGAGGAAGTCTAAGAGAGAAGTAAGCTTTAATACTGAAGTCAGGAGGAGGTTACAGAGAGAAGGAAGCCTTTTCTGTTGCTCAGGAGGAATACTACAGAGAGGAGTTAATTACTGAGTCAGGAGGAAGGTCTTCAGAGAGAAGGAAGACTGTTTAATATCTGAGTCAGGAGGTAGTCCCTTACAGAGAGAAGGCTTTAATACTGTGTTCAGGGGAAGGTCTACAGAGAGAGGAGCTTTCAAGCTGAGTCAGAGGAGCTACAGGAGAGAAGGAGCTTTAAGATGAGCTCAGGAGGAAGGTCTACAAGATAAGGAGTTAGACTTGAGTCAGGAGGAAGGTGCTACAAGAGAGAAGGAGTTAATACTGAGTCAAGGAGGAAGATCTACAAGAGAAGGAAGCTTTATACTGAGGCTCAGGAGGAATTCCTAAGAGAGAGGGAAGCTTTAAGACTGAGTAGAGGAAGTCCTACAGATGGAAGGAAAAGCTTTCTGACTCAGGAGGATGGTACCTACAGAGAGAGGAATCTTTAATATGAGTTACAGGAGGAAGTCTACAGAGGAGGAAGCTTCAATACTGAGACTCAGAGGAGGCTACAGAGAGAAGGAAGCTTTACTGAGCTCAGGAGGGAGGTCTACAGAGGAGAAGGAAGCTTTTATGGTCAGGAGGAGTCTACAGGAGGAAGGAAGCTTTAAGGCTGAGCTCAGAGGAATGTCGACGAGGAAGGAGCTTTATACTGAGCTCAGGAGGAGCCTACAGAGAGGAGAAGGAAGCTTTAAGGACTGAGCTCAGGAGGGAAGGTTCCTACAGAGAGAAGGAAGCTTTAAGACTGAGCTCAGGAGGAAGTCCTACAGAGAGAAGGGAGCTTTAGCTGAGTGGAGGAAGAATCTACGCGAAGGGAAGTTTATACTGAGCTCAGGGGAAGGTCTACAGAGAGAGGAGCTTTAGACTGAGCTCAGGAGGAAGGTCCACAGAGAGAAGGAAGCTTTAATACTGAGCTCAGGAGGAAGGTCTACAGAGAGAAGGAAGCTTTAATACTGTGCTCAGGAGGAAGGTCCTACAGATGAGAAGAGAAGCTTTATTATGAAGTCAGGAGGATGGTCCGACAAGAGAGAAGAAGCCTTTAATATGAGTCAGGAGGAAGGTCCTACAGAGAGAAGGGAGCTTTGAACTGTGCCTCCAGGAGGAAGGTCTTACAGAGAGAAGGAAGCTTTAATACTGAGCTCAGGAGGAAGGTCTCTACAGCAGAGAAGGAAGCATTTAGACTGAGCTCAGGAGGAAGGTCCTACAGAGAGAGAGGAAGCTTTAGACTGTGCTCAGAGGAAGGTACCTCGAGAGAGAGGAGCTTTTCTGAGTCAGGAGAAGGTCCTACGAGAGAGGAAGCTTTAATACTGAAGCTCAGGGAGGAAGGCTAAGAGGGAGAGTTTAATATGAGTCAGGAGGAAGTCTACAGAGAGAGAGCTTTAGAATGAGCTCAGAGGAGGCCTACGAGAGAAGGGAAGCTTTAGATGTGCTCAGGAGAAGGTCTACGAGAGAGAAGAGCTTTATCTGAGGCTCAGAGAAGGTCCTACAGAGGGAAGGTTTTAAGATGAGATAGGAGAAGGTTACAGAGAGGAGGAAGTTTAACTGGCTCAGGGAGGTCCTAAAGAGAGAAGGAAGTTTAAGATGAGCTCAGGAGGAGTCTTACAGAGAGAGGAAGACTTTAAAGTATGGAGCTCAGGAGATCCTACCAGAGAGAGAGCTTTAAGACTGAGTAGGAGGAAGGTCTACAGAGGAGGAAGTTTATACTGGAGTTCAGGGAGGTCCTACAGGGAAGAGCTTTAGACTGTTGACTCAGAGAGGTCCTACGAGGAAGGAAGCTTTTAAGCTGATTCAGGAGGAGTCCTACGAGAGAGGCGCTTTAGACTGAGTAGAGGAGTTACAGAGAGAAGGAAGTTTAAGACTGAGATCAGGAGGAAGGTCTAACAGGAGGAGGAACTTTTAATATGAGTCAGGAGGAGTCTTACAGAGGGAAGCTTTTAGATCTGAGTCAGGAGGAAGGTCCTACGGAGAGAGGAAAGCTTTAGACTTGAGCTCAGGAGAAGGTCCGTACAGAGGAGGAGCTTAAGCTTTGCTCAGGAGGAGGTCCTACAGAGAGAGAAGCTTTATATGATCTCAGGAGGAAGGTCCTACAGAGAGAAGGACAGCTTTAAGCTGGCTCAGGGGAGGTCTACAGAGAGAGGAGCTTAAGACCTGAGCTCGGGAAGTATAAGAGGAGAAGGAAGCTTTAATACTGGTCAGGAGGAAGGTCCTACAGAGGAAGGAAGCTTATACTGAGTCGAGAGTCGACAGAGAGAGGAAGCTTAGACTGAGCTAGGAGGAGTCCTTACAGAGAGAGGAAGCTTTAATTACTGAGCTAGTAGGAAGTACTACAGGGAGGAAGCTTTAATATGGTCGGAGGAAGTCTCGATGGAGGAAGCTTTAATACTGAGCTCAGGGAGAAGGTCTAAGAGGAAGGAAGCTTTAAGATGAGTAGGAGAAGTCCTACAGAAAGGAAGCTTTAAAGGTGAGATGGAGGAGTCTACAGAGAGAAGGAAGCTTTAAATTTGTAGGAGGAAGGTTACAGAGAGGAAGCTTTAAGGACTATTGCTGCAGGGAAGGTGACTAAGAAGAGGAAGGAGCTTAAGACTGAGCTCAGGAGGAGGTCTACGAGAAGAGAAGCTTTAAGACTGTGCTCAGGAAGGAAGGTCCTACAGCAGAGAGAAGGAAGCTTTAAGACTGAGCTCAGGAGGAAGGTCCTACAGAAGAAGAAGCTTTAAGACTGACTCAGGAGAGGAGGTCCTACCAGAGAGAGAAGCTTTAAGACTTTGCTCAGGGGGAAGGTCTTAAGAGAGAGAAGGAAGCTTTATACTGAGCTCAGAGGAGAAGTCTACGAGGAAGGAAGCTTTAAGACTGAGTCGGAGGAGGTCTCAGAGAGAAGGAACTTTTAATATGAGTTAGGGGAACTGGTCTACAGAGAGAAGAAGCTTAAGACTGATCAGGAGAGGTCTAAGATAAGAAGCTTTAATTACTGAGTCAGGAGAAGGGTTCCTACAGAAGAAGGGCTGTTGAGACTGAGAGTCAGGAGGAAGTCCTCAGAGAGAAGAAGCTTATTACTGAGTCAGGAGGAAGGGTCCTCGCGGAGGAGCTTTATTCTGAGCTCAGGAGGAAGGTCCTAAGAGAGAGGAGCTTTAACGACTGTGTCAGAGGAAGGTCCTGGATCAGTTAGGTCAGCTGTGATTCCCCTCTCATGACTCACCTTCTTCGCTCTTGACGAGTATAACACGGAACTCTGTTCTGACTCCATACCAGGCTCGCTGACAGTGTCCATGTTCCTCATCGAAGTTTGTCGACGTGCCGAGTGTTGAACACAAGTTACTGCTGCGAGGAGAGAGACAAACGGTCAGACCGGAGAATACCAACGCGGCAGTTCTCTGCATGGTGAAGGGCAGGAGGCTTCAGACACGGAGGTCCTCTGCAGTGAGGGCAGAGTTCCAGTGCTTGAACAGGAGGTCCTCTGCGTGAGGGAGGAGATTCAGCATGCTCCTTCAGACACAGGAGGCTCTCTGCGTGGGGCAGGAGCTTCAGCGCTCTTCAGCACGGAGTCCTCTGCAGTAGGGCAGGAGCTTTCAGCTGCTCAGCCGGGTCTCTGCAGTAGACAGGAGACTTCAGTGCCATCATGACGGCTTCTGAAGGCCGTCTGACTGAAGCTGGACTTACCCGTCACTGGATTTTCCGGGGTGAACACCACTTTGACGTAGCGTTGTTGACCACCTCGAGGCGCTCCACCTGAAACAGCAGAGAGCGGGTCAATAACATTCATATTTACCAGTTTATAACGGTTACACTACCTGAGCCTGTTAAAATGCTTTTGATCATTTCCATCTTTAAAGCAATATCTAATGTTTATTCAATTATAATGAGCTTTTAAATGAGGTGTTACTGTGGCCTATAGGCTGTAAGCTGTAAAATGCACTTGGGTAACATGGTTAAACATCGGCCAACATCCAGATCGGGCCATAACGAAATGACCAAATAAATCTGTAATGTTCAGTCTTAATGGGTGGATCCTCTGACCCCGCCCCTCTGGCCCCGCCCCCTCCGCACTCACCGCGCCTTTGGACAGGAAGTTGTTGACAAAGTCCTTCCAGGTGACCTCGCGGCCCCCGTCCCTCCACAGGAAGTAGTATCCACGGTCATCCAGAAGCGGCGCCGCTGAGCAGAACAGCCGGAACTCACGGTCGTCCCACGGATCTCGCCCTGAAGAAAACACCAGAGATTAACTTTAACTTGTCCGGGACGTCATCTGCAGACCCAGAAATCAGGGTTCCTCACACTTTAACAAAGTGAAATTTAAAGCTTCCAGACCAAGGTAAGACCCGTGCACATAACCTCACTCAACGCCGCAGGGGAAACTGTGCTTTTCCTGCAGCGTCCGTGACAAATGTGTCTCGCTTTCTCCTTCACGTCTTTAATATCTTTTATATCTGTATTAGCGCCTTTCCAGCAAAAGCTTTAAAGAGCAGGTATTCTGCTTTTTTCAGTCACATAGCACCAGTCTATAGCATACTACAATGATGACGTAACCTTCTGTTGGTCTGTATATGCAGTAAATTAAAATAACTGCCTTGAATAAAATTGCTCTCTCAAAATGGCTGTACTGAACGTCTTGAAATAGGCCTCTGTCTCTTTAAGAAGCTTTCCGACACGCCCCTTCAGCACACTGCTGTGGCATCTAAACAACACTACTGTGCGGGGAGGGGCTCTGCTGAGCTGAGGAGCAGTGGTTGGTGGCTTGGCTGGTGACGAAAGGTCCAGAGGCGTCTCCAGGAGGTGGGGGCGTTCCTAGGAGGACTGAGGCATAGCTACACCTAAAATGGCTGCCGTCTAAGTTTTTACTGATTACTCAAAAATATGTGAATGAGCCAAGGCAACACTCCAGGCATGTGTTTAATGAGGGAATGACATAATAACATGATATAAAGCTTGAAAAAGTCCATTTTACATAATACCCCCTTTACAGACACAATAAAAACACAATGTAAACACGTTAAGTAAAAAAAACAAGTTGATAAGTTGGAGAATCCTGGAAAACAGTTTGAGAAAATTTGTAAAAGGGTTAAATCTGGCTCTGAACATTATTTCGATTCCTCTGCTGAAAATAGTGGCCATTTGTTAACGCCTCACTTTTAAATGAAAACATAAAATGACAGAAACGTTTTTTGCGTCTCGCCTTAAATAATAAAAACTATCATTTGTTCTGAGCATGAAAAGAAGCGTTTTCAGATTTTTGCAGATTTCTTCGTTAATAATTGTAGCAGTTTATTTTCACACAAACATCTTCATCTTCATCATTTGTGACTGAGGCGTTTAGGCAGAAGGTAAAACGTAATGGGGTTTGGAAAAAGAAGTAAAGCTTTTGTAATTTCAGAGAGAAATCTCCTTTTACATTTCCTCACCCTCTGCAGGCGGCTCGACCAATGAGAGTCGTCTTTCCTCCCTCCGCGTTTATCACCGCCTCCTGCCCCGCCTCCTGCCCCGCCTCCTGCCCCGCCTCCTGCCCCGCTCCTCCTCCTCCAGACCCGCCCTCTTCTCTGTGGTCAGACGCTGCTTTAGGCTCCTCCCTCTTGGCGTCCGGGTCCTCGCTGGTCGGGGGGAGTTTACGGCTGTCGGGGAAGTATTTCTCGAAGCCTGAAACACAGAAGTCAAAGGTTTTGGAGCAACAAAGTTCTTACGTCTTACGGAGTATGAGCAGAACTTGAAACCTTTGAGTTTCCGTCGACTAAAACCAGACACTGGGAGTTTCCTCCAAAAGACTAAAACTAAAAGGCGCCAAACCCCACACTGGTGTTAAAGGGATGTTTGACATAGGGCCTCATTTCCTAGTTATCCAGAGTGTTGTTGATGTCTGGAGATATTTGTTTCTTAAATTCATGCAGTTCTTATATTTGAAGAGTCTAGTGGCGCTAGGCTCAGATTCAGATTCAGATTCATTTTATTGGCCATTTGCAGTTTAAACAACCACATTGGAAAAAAATGTGCAAAGAGCTCAAAGTGTGAACACATAAAAAGACACAAAATAAGACAATATAAAAAAACAGAACAAACAATGCCACATTAATAGCTTAAATATAAAATACTGTACAATAAAGTCCATACAAATAAATAAATAGAAGTGCCTTGTTTAAGGTGCCTTGTTTAAAGTGATCACAGCTTGAGGAAAGAAACTGTTAAGATGGCGATCAGTAGAACATATGACAGAGCGATACCTTCTCCCTGAGGGAAGCATCTCAAACAAGGCCTTAGCAGGATGACCTGAGGCATCATTGGCGAGTTGTAAAGCTCGATTCAAGAGTCGAGCTTTATATATGGCCTCCAGGAGCGGCAAAGTGCAGCCAATGGTCCTGCTGGCTGAGCGAACCACTCTGTTCAAAGCCTTCTTCTCTTTCAGAGTGAGATTACCAAACCACACGGTAATACAACTGGTTAGGACACTCTCAATTACACAATGATAAAAGTTCAAAAGAATCCTAGTATTTTTGGTAAACTCTCGAAGCCTGCGTAAAAAGAAGAGGCGCTGTCTCGCTTTCTTAGCAGTGTTCATCGTATTAGAGCTCCAATTCAAGTCATGAGAAAGAGTCACACCCAAGAATTTACATTTCTCAACAATCTGCACATCAGAATCATGGATAGTAATAGGCAACTGATTCCTATTGTGACAAAATCAATGACAAGTTCACATGTTTTTGAAGTGTTCAAAAGCAGGTTGTTTTCTCTACTCCATTGAACAACATTCTCCACCTCCACACGGTAATGAGATTCATCGTTTGAACTGATCAGCCCAATGATGGTTGTATCATCAGCATATTTGATTATCACATTTTTATCATGAGATGCGACAAGGTCATGAGTATACAATGTGAACAGCAGGGGGCTCAAAATACACCCTGTGGGGAACCAGTGCTAACAAACAGCTCATCAGAAATACAACCATTGATTTTGACCCTTGTGGTCTACAAGTCAGAAAATTAAAATCCAATTACAAATGGCATCGCGAGTCCCAGGCATTTGAGTTTTTCAATGAGCCTTGTTGGGACCATTGAGTTAAAAGCTGAACTGTAGTCTATGAATAGCATTCTAGCATATGCTTTTCGTTCGTCGAGGTGCTTATAGACTGAGTTCAAAGCAAAAGAAATGGCGTCCTCAACACTTCTGTTTTCCTATACGCAAATTGTAGCGGGTCCACAGACATAGGATTTGATCTCTAATAAATCCAACACCAACCTCTCAAAGGTTTTCATCAGGACAGATGTGAGGGCCACTGGCCGATAGTCATTCAGACACGTCACAGGAGTCTTCTTGGGTACTGGAATTATGAGTGACCTTTTAAAGCTAACAGGAACAGTACACTTCCTAAGTGACATATTGAAAAGATCTGTCAGAACAGGAGCAAGTTGCTCGGAGCACAGTTTAAGGACACGGGGAGGAATACAGTCCGGTCCAGGGGCCTTTCTGACTTTTGTCCTGGACAAGAGCCTCTGGACATCCTCCTGAATGATGGTGAAGCACTGCTCATTACAAACAGGAAAAACAACAGGTTCAACATTTTCAATTTCAAGACGACAGTAAAACTCATTTAGTTCGTTTGGCAAAGATGGGTCAACATTAATCATGGATCCTCCTTTAGGTTTCCAAGCGGTGATAGCATTTAGACCTTGCCACATCCGTCGTGGGTCACCCTCGATGAAATGTCCCTCTATCTTGGCTCCATAGGCTTGTTTAGCAGCTTTAATGGACCGCTCCAAAGAATATCTGGACAGTTTATAAGCAGTAGCGTTACCAGATTTAAAAGCCTCGGCCCGCTGTTGCATTTTCCTATTCACATCCGCATTGTACCACGGGTTCTGACTGGCATGCCGCTTTATTGTCTTTTTTGGAACACAACAATCAATGCAAAAATCAATGTACCCAGTCACTGCATCACAGTACTCGTCCAAGTTTTCTGAATGGAACACAGACCAGTCAGTAGCATCAAGGCACCCTTGTAATTTAGTTTCGCTCTCCTTCGTCCAGCACTGAACAGTGCATAATGAAGGTTCTGATTGTTTACTCCTCTGGATATATGTAGGAAGAAGTAGTACAGAGGAGTGGTCCGATTTTCCAAAAGCTGGTCTAAGGCTGGACCGATAAGCAGACTTTATATTACTATAGCAATGATCCAGGATGTGTGCTCCCCTAGTTGCGTATTTAACATGCTGATAGTAGTTGGGAAAAGCAGTTTTAAAATTACATTTATTAAAATCACCAGCTACAATAGCCACAGCATTAGCGTGGGAGTTCTCAATGTGTGTACAATGTCACTTAATTCACTCAAGGCAGCAGAAATGTCCGCCCGTGGATGTATGTAAACTCCGCACAGGAACAGCACGGACATTTCCCGGGGGAGATAAAAGGGGCGACATCTCACAATAAGACACTCCAGGTCAGCATTGCAAGTTTTGTTCACAATAACACAATCCGTGCACCAACGTTTGTTAATAAGGAAACACACACCTCCTCCTTTCGATTTCCCGGTGCGCTCTTTCACCCTGTCCGAGCGGTGGACAGAGAAGCCCGGTGGCTGGAAGTTGAATCCGGCACGCCGCTGTGTAGCCACGTCTCTGTCAGGCAGAACACGGAGCAGTCCCGGGCCTCGCGTTGGCTCTGGATGCGGCTCAGCAGGTCGTCCGTCTTGTTCAGCAAAGACTGGACGTTCGCAAGGTAGATGGACGGCAGCGGGGTCTTAGACTGACGGCTGCGTAGCTTCACAAGCAGCCCCCCTCGCTTTCCCCGATGTCTGCGCTTCCGCCGCTGGTAGCCGTAGCGTCCTTGCTCAGGGGCTCAAGTGTGCGGCGTGTGGGGCGATACCTCCGCCCAGTCCCCTCGCTCTGCTCCCGACCTCCGTGGCCTGACTCCTGGCCTCGCTTGCCTCGGGTGGGCACGCATCGAAATCAGCGCACCTCAGTCCAGGATTGACATGTGACAGTCCATAAACTTCCTCACGAATCATTAAAAGTGTCTCACGACCATAGCTTAAAGTGGCAAGTGCATTACAGACAATACAAACATAAAACTGACAGCACACAGGAGAACTCTTGCTACGGCGCCCTGCCTCGGCGCCATGACACTTCCCTCTCTAATGCTAGGCTAGTGCATGTCTATGGTATCAGTTAGCCTGCATTAAAAACAGTCTGACCCAGACAGTCTAAAGTATAATTACACACAATTCGGCATCCGCTCAGTAAAGTGAAGCTATCACTGTGTGGATGCCGAATTACTCCTGGTATTATTACGCCTTACAATATAGTTCCCCTTTTTATCCGCTTAGAAAATCCACATTGTTTAATTTTGTGTAATATACTTTATAGTGTAACACTTCATGTAACCATATTTAAATAGGGAAAACGTGGAAGAGTTTTGTAGCTTCTATCTTCACCTCGTTTGGAGCTATAGAGGAGAAGAGAGAGGCTAAATGCTAACGCCGTCTGTGCTGTGTTTACGTGACTGAAGCCACACGTGAGGACCAGACAGGTACAGATGAACTCGTCTAAGCTCAGGTAAGAACAGATCTCAGTATGGAAAACACTGGCCTGTTCTTTTAATGCAGGCTAACTGATACCATAGAAATGCACTAGCCTAGCACTAGCCTAGCGCCACTAGACTCTTCAAATATAAGAACTGCATGAATTTAAGAAACAAATATCTCCAGACATCAACAACACTCTGGATAACTAGGAAATGAGGCCCAATGTCAAAAATCATGAAATATCCCTTTAATTCCCGTTTATTCCGTTAATTCCAGAGTCAGCCCTGACCGTCTGCAGGACCCTGGTGCAGGAGGTTTACCTTGGGAGGCCTGGAGCTCAGGTGAGTGTCTATCTGCAGCGCTCTGACATCACACAGGCCACGCCCCCTGTCCACCTGTGCACCTGCGGCTTCTATCAGCACCTGCACAGAAGAAGAACCAGCAGGTGGCGCCGTCATCTCCTGTTTCCTCTGACTGTCGCCGAGTAATGAAAGTTCTACTGAAATCCTTTCCTGAGTCTGTGTGAGGACCTGCTGTAGCGCCCCTGTGGCAGAAGTGACCTTAAAGATGTTTGTAAACATAAAAACACAGATTTGGTCACAGGCAACACTGGCAGTGACTAAAGGAAATACACAGTTTAAAGCTCTACATGTTCATTTTTCAGCCTCGTTATTTAATTAATAATTAATTTAATGCCTTACACTTGTATTGCGCTTTACAAGCCTGTATTACCAAGTTTCTCAAAGCGCTACACTGTCGTCATTATTCATTCACTCCATACTTGGTGGTGGTAAGCTACTGTTGTAGCCACAGCTGCCCTGGGGTAGACTGACGGAAGCGAGGCAACCAGTCTGCGCCATCGGCCCCTCCGACCACCACCTACCACTCACTCACTACATTTGCTAGGCTTCCTGGTGTTACCAAACGGTCTCCCATCCAAGTACTGACCAGGCCCTTCCCTGCTTAGCTTCCAAGATCTGACGGGATTGGGCATAGCAAAGGCGGTATGACCACAGAGTTATGACTAAATGAGAGGGAAATGTTTAAACTTTATTATCTAAATATTCACTGCTTTTTTTCAGACAGCTGGTTATTTTTGTTCCGTTTTTAATTTTCTGGACAACCTGGTGGACTTTCTTTAAAGGTGCTCTGTGCAACTTTTAATGTATAAATAAAACAGTAGATTCGTATTTACTTTCAGTAACCCAGTAACTGTAAAGGGTGGTTAGCTTTACTTTATATCTCAGTGGCTCCTATGATGCTGCAGGATCAATTTTACTTCAGGTGATTTAGGGTTTCTGGTAGGTTTTCAGAATATTAGGGCTGCACAATATATCGCAGAAAATATTGTATCGCGATATTTATATCACACCATCACTTAAGTCTCACCCGACTGAGATCCACACAGTCTCTGAACTGAATTTATAAAAGTGTAAAAGTACTAGTTAAACTTTTAGTTAAACATTTCCTAATTCAGTTACATTTTAGTTTTGTTTTGACACAATTTGCGGGAAAACCATCCAGCCATTTGCTGTTGGTGCTGCCCAAATCACAGCGGGAAAACTAGTTACTTACAATTTATTTATTAATTTGAAAGGACCATGTCGTGTTGAAAAGGTTTAGAGAAATATCACAATGTCGTTATCACGATATTACACAGTCATATCCCGAGTTACTTCAGTATCATGCAGCCCTAATACGTAACCATGGATACAGTTCAACCAGCAGTGAAAACCTCAAAAACACTTGATCCTGGAGGGAGCGTCCTGCAGGCGCGATGCATCTGCTGAGTCACTGACAGGTCCAATACGGATTATTAGATACTTTCAAAAGTTGCATAATGCACCTTTAAAATGTGAGTTCAGAATTCATGCCATTATATTAATTTGCACTGATTGTTGTTTTTGTCCGTTTAGTATTATGTGCCCAGAAGAAATGTCCCCACGAGGGACAATAAAGTTTATTTAATTCTATTCTATTCAAGTTTACTGAGTTATAACACTTAATTTTTTCTGTTCTCTTGATCCCAGTTAAGCTTTGTTTGGGATTGTAAACTGCTTTAGCAGCCGAAGGGTTTAGTGACACATAATGAAACACATTTTCAGGTATGTTTATGATGAGGATATCACATCATAACATCATTAAACCTCGAAAAAGTCCATGTTGAACGATACAGGCCCTTTGTTAATAATTTACTTGGGAATATAGAAGTAAAACTAAAATGTAAGTTAATCGACTACCAAACCTGTCCAGCTCTGCTCTGAGCAGATGACCAGGAGCTCCAGGTCCACGAGTCGCAATGACTGCAGAGTAAGGCCTAAACATAGCTCAGCCTTTGCGCAGACGTCCTTCTCATTCAAAGGCATCAAAGAATGGAACAAACTCCCACAGAGTCTGAAACTTTCCTTAGACCTGAAAGATTTCTCTCGTAATACAAACAAAGTGCTGTTGGAAAAGCAGTCGTGTCAGCACCGATAACTGTAAATGTAAATATGACCTTTAGTGATGTTTTATGTAGTCATTTTATCATGATTCTATGTGGACTGATGCTGTAACGGGTGAATGAATGAATGAATATTTGTATTTGAGTGGTTAAATATATTTGATATTGTACATGTTGTGACTCACCTGCTCAGGGACAGATGGAAACTAGCTCAAGCTAAATCTGGTGCAAAGCATCTTTAATTAATGTGTTTGCACATTGTCCCTGTTGAAATAAATTAATAAACTACTACTAACAATATCAGCTGCTGCGAAGTTGCAAGAAGCCACAATATGTCTATAACCCTAAAGTCTTATAAATGTGCAATAAATTAGTTTAAATTTCCAAATTTAGTTCCATTCTGTAAATTTGAATTCAAATGGAATGGAACCTCAATAGATCAGTAAAATATCGCAATAATATAGATGTCACAATTATTGCACAGCTGTATCACATATCACAAGCTTTTTTCAATATCGTGCAGCACTAGTGCACAACTGCCTCAAAGCCAAAAGAAGACATAAGAACCTCACACTGCCTGTTTTAGCCCCAAAACACACAGCAATAAATCACAACGTTACGATGCCCTACTCTAGGAAATACTATTCTGATTCTAGTTTTGGTAAACAGTGTGGATTTTTCAGCCTCACAAAATGAGGAGAAACATTGGGATATTAATATTTTAGTGATATTATTTCACTAAACCATTTCACACAATATTCATCACAAACGTGTCAGTCTCAGTCAGAAGATCTCAGGGATTTAGGAGGTTTTGAGGCTGCGATATAAAAATGCGTCACTATTAAAGTCATAATAACCTTTATTTGGAGATAAACTGTGTCGCCAAGGACTGACAGGACCTTGTTTTCTGTGACAAACCCTGTGTTTACACCGTTAGCTTTAACATTAGCTCTGCCCCTGTGTTTATACCGTTAGCTTTAGCATTAGCTCTGCCCCTGTGTTTACACCGTTAGCTTTAGCATTAGCTCACCGGGCAGACTGCGGGGGCTCTGCGGGGGAACAGCAGCCTGACGCCGGCTCTGCGGCCCGGGGAGAGCCGCAGGGGCAGCCGCAGGAGCCGGTGGGCCATGGCGTCACGGGCAACGGCTCTCGGTCGACTCTCAGGCGGAACACGGAGGCTGTGACTGCGGGTGAGAAGCGTGTCCTGTTCCGTAACCGCCCTCCGCCATATTTAATGCCCTTCTCCTTCTTCTTCCTCACGGGGTCAGCGCGGGAAAGGCTTGGCGCCACCTGTGTCCCGCACGTGCAGCTGCATATATTCGGAAATAATCCATGTTTTTGGTCAATTATTCTGTTTTAAAGAGAAACTGGAGCGAAACTCGTTAACCTCTAAACCCCCGCCTGAACCGAGCACATTATCTCCTGTTCAGCTTTACCCAAATCTAAAAGCTTCTTGAAAGAAAGAGTCAAAATAGCGACGAAACGAGACGTAGACGAGAAAGAAAACTAAAAAAACAAACAGGAAAGAGCGACAAAAAAGTAATGAAAAAGCAAAAAAACAAGTGACGACAACACAAGAATAGATGAGTTTTGTAGGTCTTAGCTTTCAAATGAGGCGTTGCTCTGCTGTAAACTCCAGGGGTCTCATTTATAAAGCCCACGTACGGACAAATGAGGCCAAAACCTTCCGTACGAACTGTTCTGCGCCAAAGGTGGTATTTATAGAAATCAAACTGAACGTGAAACATTACGCACCGCCACACTAGGTTTGTACCTGGCGTACGCAGTCCGCACTTTTCAGAAACGCTGCAAACACACGAGGAGAGGCGAGGGAAAGCAGCAAGGGGAGGTCGGATTGAGGAAATGAAGTCTGGTGCACATTTTAAACTGCTCATTTCTTTATTTCTACAGGAATGATTAAGATCATTAAAAATAAAATCTAGGAAATCAACCGTTGGCTTTGTGTAGTGTTTCAATCTTTCGTTTATATACTTAATAAAAATATTGTAGTAATGTGTGACACTCAAAGACGTGCACGCTCATGTACGCTCATGCACGGACACCGGAGCGCACTGCCGCCGGCTGAGAGCGAGAAGCAGGAAGGATCCGAGCCGCTCTGTGCTTTTAACCAAAGTCTGACCAACTCCTGTGGAGGCCGTGCGGATGGCTGGTCCAAGGCACAAGTCCATTCAGAGACGCTGCGTAATTACGCGCTGCAGCTCCACAACCTCTCTCTTTCTCATACCACCCGGACTCTGCTCCTCATTCATGCCCAAAGCGAACCGGTGCCTCATCCCCACTGCACGTACAGCGAGCTCAAAAACAATAGACTATCTGAGTGATTCAAAGCCCACCGAGCTTAGTTTCAGGAAATGTGAGCTCCGTGAACAGCACTGGGAAATATCACAATCAGCGTCTAAAAGGCTCTTCTTTACGTTCTAAAAGTGTATTTCCAAAAGTGTTATTGATGAGACTCTGCACTCTGCCAGTAGGTTACTTGTGATCAGAGAAACAGCGGTAACATGTCAGTAAAGATCCACCTCGGCCTCTGCCGTCACTGCTGCGGCGTGTGGCCCCTCCCTCTCTGCTCCCGGGTCTCGGTAAAACCCTGTCATTATCGCCTCATGTTTAGGTAAATCTCATTCATAAGTTACTTTGCATATCCTTATATGGTGACATGGAGGCGTGCAGGGGGCGTGACGTGAGGAGGGGTCATGTGCGCACATTTCTGCTCCAGGTGGAATTTGTGAAGGGGAGTTTACGTGGTGCTGCGCGTACGGAGGGTTTCATAAGTCCCAATTTTTTTCTCCGTACGTGAAGTTTGGGTTTTGCTCGTACGGACTCTTATAGGCAGATTCTCACGGACAGTTTCATAAATGAGACCCCAGAAGCTTTTAGATTTGGGTAAAGCCGAACTGGAGAAATGCACTTGTAACCCGCATTAACAGAGCACATTTTCTCCAGTTCAGTTTTACTCAAATCTAAAAGCTTCTAGACTGGAGTTTACAGCAGAGAAACGCCTCATTTGAAAGCTAAGACCTACAAAACTGATCGTAACTTTTTGACACGTTGTCGCCGCTCTTTTGGTCACATTTCTTAAGCGTTTTTGTCGCTCTTTCGTGGCTTTCTTGTTGATTTTTTTCCCGCTCTTTTGCCATGTTGTTGTCACGTTTTGGAAGTGTTTTTGTCGCGTTCTCGTCTTTTTTAATCGCTTTTTTGTCCTATTTTTTTACGTTTTTTGTTGCTTTTTCACCGCTCTTTAGTCATGTTTTTGCTGCGTTTTTTATTGCGTTATTGTCGCTTTTCCGGCACGTTTTTGTCGCTCATTTTCTACTTGTTTTTAGATTTGTGTAAAGCCGAACTGGAGAAAACTTGCTGGGTTCATGTGGAGGCATGAGATTAAACATATAGAGTCTTTGTGGATATAACATTAGCCATGTTTTTGACTTGAGGAGCGTTGCAGGAATATAACAGACACAGGCCTGACAGTAGGGGGCGCTGTGACTGATCAGTGCAATGTCCTGACAGTAGGGGCGCTGTGAGTGACGTGTTTCCGTATCTCTCTCCGTCGTGGCTCCTCTCCTCCTCCTTCTGATTCCGGTGTCTCTCCCGGTTCTGTCCCGGTTCTCCTCCTCTGGTTCTCCTCCCGCGGCTCTCCTCATGGCTGTGGCCGGCCCAGGGCGCCTCCTGCTCGGCCTGCTGCTGCTGCTGTCCCCGCTGTCCTCCGGAGCCTGGGACCAGGACATGGAGCTGTATGACCTGGTGGAGGAGGTGGATCAGAACTTCTACCAGCTGCTGTCGGTGCCCCAGGTCCGTGCAGGCTTTACACGAGTCTAAATAACGCTTTATAATAAGGCCTTTATCCTTTATATGTTTATAACGACATACACATTAAATCTGCAGACGATATTCAGCATCAAACTGGACTAAAACTGTCCACTTAGCAGCTGGATGTGATTTGGATCATTTTTTTTCTATTATTATTCTGTCAATACTACTCGAGCAAAGTCACTATTATCCATGAAATGTGGAGTTACGGCCGGTGTGAGTGCAGTTTAATGCCTTAAAGCCTTTATTTAGGCACAGTTTAAAGTCTAAAGTCAGGTTTCAGCCTTTAACATCAGTGCTGTTGAATATGAGCTGGATTTCTCTTCATTAAATGTGAATTAACTTAAAGATAAAAACGCCGGTGAGTCTCGGTGTGTTTGTGCGGCCTTTCTGTGAGGTTAAAGTTTAATAATAGTCATCTTTACTTGTTTATTGGGCCGTGTTTATGTCGCTGCTGTGGTTTTTGATTGTGTTGTGTTTAGAGTTGAAGCTAAATACACGTTTGCTTATGATGCTAACGGAGCTAACGATGCTAACGGAGCTAACGATGCTAACGGAGCTAAAGATGCTAACAGCTGTTGAGTTGATGCCACGAAAACACTTTTCTCTAAACTAGAGCTGTGGAAAATGTCGTCTATAACATCATATATACTTGGCTTTTGATGCTGATAATAAAATATTTGTCATATATTAAAACAGATTCATAATAATATTCATTTATTCCTTTTCCTTCCATTTCATTTCTTTTACATTTGTATCATTTATTTGAGGTGAAACCGAGAAACTTGTTTAACAACAAAAGGGCAGAAAAAACACAGACGTTTTTTCTTAGTTTCCCCCATTTTTAACCATTTCTTTCCCCCAATTTACCCACATTTTCCCACTTGTTTTCCCCATTTTTTTTCTCAAATGTTCCTTATTTTTTTAAAGAATTTTTCAACTTGTGTTTCACTTCTTTCTCTTTAAAATGTTGAGCACCAACAGCATCAACACTTGAATATACATTTTTCATATTTCTTTTCGGTTCCTGCGCTCGATACATTTGTTTTTTTGATACCAGTGGAACCTGTTGTTGTTTAACGGGCTCAGCTCTAGTCAAGACATTTGGAAACATGAGGAAACATTTGGGGGAAACTAATTCAGCTGCAGCTTTGACTGACTTTTTATATTTTTTGTTTTGTTTACAAATCTTATAAATGAAATGTGCTCAGATCTATTTTGCATAGTATTTCCGGTTTTGCTGTAATTCGGTTCTGACGATATGTCCTCCAGGTGGCTGGCTCATTTACTCAGTTCTTTCACTTTTTCCGCTGTTTTACCTGAAATAGTTCCCGCTCGTTCCTGATGATGTCACGGCTCCACCTCCAGGTCTTTTCTCTATAATGTGATGTGTCTGATGTTAACCTGGAGCTGCTACAGGCTGAGCAAGTCTAACATTCATAATCTTTTTCCCCCATACAAATGAGGCTTATTTTAAATATAACATAAGTTATTTTTCCTGGGTAAATGCTGAGCTTTATTATTCTAATTAGGAGTAAAACTGCTCTTGGCCTTTTATCTGTTTTTCTGAATTTGGTGATTTATCGTAAACTACAAATTGCTCCCGTTCGCACAAACCCAGTTACAAATCGTAAAAATATACATTTGATTGACATTTCACCCCAGGACAGATGTGACAAAGTGAAACTGGACGCTGTAGCAGTCCAGTATCACTTTGGAGCCGGAAGTATCTTCTTCTTCTTCTTGTGTGTGAGTCACTAAACAAACGCAAAGGTTTATATATAAGGTCCTCATTAGGGATGGGTATCGTTAAGGATTTATCGATACTACTACTCTTATCGATACTCCTTATCGATCCGGTACTTTAACGGTACTCTTATCGGTACTTTAACAGAAAAATATACTGTATATAGGTAGATTGAGACTACCGTATACGTAGGCATTAATCCTTGGTCTATATTATTTATTTATTACTCTACATTTCATTTCCACTTTGCGCATACACTTAATATATGGGACTTAAAATACTTCACTTACGTCGCTTTAAAAAGAAAAAATCATTATTATTGTCTAGTAAATCAAGGCTGTTGGTTAGATTTGGCTGTAGCTCCAAATGTGCAGTAAAATAATGAACTGTTTTCTGCCTCTCAGCTTGTGTCCAGTGGGGTCGACACCGGCTCGTGCTGACGTGCACGTGGGAGCGCGCACGCATGTGCACGTACATGCCACTGTGTACGCCGTTTGTGGAAAAATAGACTCCACCCGAAACTCTTTAGTTTGGGTATTTGTGAAGAAGAAATGTGCGAGTGGCTCGTCTGTCTGTTCAATACGAAGTCGTTACGTTTCGCTTTTTTTTTTACCGCGGGTTAGCGGGAGCAGCTCGTAACACCGCGTGTCTTTCCCGCGCGCAGCTGTCTCGCTGCACACGGCTGTGGAGGGGAGACAGGGCAGTGGCAGAGCGCAGGGGGACACCCTGCACTTTCGTGTGGGGTAGCGGGGATGAACAGATCCGATGCATCGAGCGCATCCTTGAGGGCGGAGTGATTATTTGTGCGCAGCAGCCCCGTTAAGAAGACCGTTAAGGCTGGAGCTTATCGGTCCGGGTGGACCGACCCACGTGGCCCCGGGGCCGTTATGATACCGGGGTTCGGTACCCATCCCTAGTCCTCATACATCTGTAACTTCATCTCCCGGAGGAGAGTTTGCTCTGTTTGTTCAGACGATCATCTGTTCCTCTCTGTTCCATTTGCTCTGTTTACTCTGCTCCTTCTACAGAACAAGCTGCACTTTAAACTGTAACTGTATCTTTGCTGCCAGGACTCCCTTAGAAAAGAGTTTTTAATCTCAACGGGACTTTACTGATTAAATAAAGGTTCAATCAAATATCAGGCCGACATTTGGGTATTTCCTCCGGAGCCGAAAGTTAAAATCTGCTTTGGAAAAAGCTCAGTCAGAGTAGGCCTGGGCGATATGGACCAAAGTCATATCCCGATATATTTAGGTTGAATATCGATATACGATATATATCCCGATATTTTTTCCACAAAGTGAGAGCTGTGAAAGGAAATGTTAAGTCAAAGTCAAATACGAGTAGTTTTATTGAAAACTCTCTATAAATATAAACATAAACAAAGCTCCGTAAGGCGCACATTTAAATAAAAAAACATCTTAAATAAAAATAGCCTATAAAATAAAATAGGTCAATCTTTTTCTGAGGGCAGCATTTATATATAAAGAGAAAACAAAATAAAGTGCTCAGTTTAAAGGAACAGGCCACCGTTTTTCCATACTGAGATCTGTTCTTACCTGAGCTTAGACAAATTCATTTGTACCTGTCTGGTCTCCACGTGTGCCTTCAGTCACGTAAACACAGCACAGACGGCGTTAGCATTTAGCCTCTCTCTTCTCCTCTATTGCTCCAAACCAATGGCCGCTGGCTGCTCTGCTTTGTGACCGCAACACTGGAAGCCGCCATTGCTCTTCCATTGCTGTAGTACCTCCATTTGGCCGCTAGGCCCCATTGAAAAGCATTGGACTTTAGACACGTTAAAAACAACTTTAATGCCTGGTTTCAATTTTTTCAACACTTAATATGGCTACATATTCCTCCTGAGATAACGCTGTGTTAGTCAAAAAATTGAAACCAGGCTGGTTTTCGAAGTATATTTTTTTTAATCTCCTACTTAACGGAGGTCGGACTGTTGGCATTGGAGCTGCGTGAGCTACACGTCACGCAAGGGCCGAGTTTACAGTGAGATCCCGCCCTTTTGCCCTTATTAGGAACATGCTTCGTCGGAGCTGGGGAGGAGGAGTCTGTAAATCCGCCATGATTTCCCCCTCGAAAGTGGTCATTATGGTAAACGGGGAGGAGTGAGGAGGAGCTGTCTATTCTTTTTAACAGTCTATGCTCCAAACCAGGTGAAGATAGAAGCTACAAACTCTTCCACGTTTTCCTATTTAAATATGGTTACGTGAAGTGTTGCACTACAAAGTATAATTACACAAAATTAAACAATGTGGATTTTCTAAGCGGATAAAAAGGGGAACTATATTGTACGGCATAATAATACCAGGAGTAATTCAGCATCCGCACAGTAAAGTGAAGATATCACTGCGCGGATGCTGAATTACTCCTGGTATTATTACGCCTTACAATATAGTTCCCCTTTTTATCCGCTTAGAAATCCACATTGTTTAATTGTGTGTAATTATACTTTATAGTGTAACACTTCACGTAACCATATTTAAATAGGGAAACGTGGAAGAGTTTGGTAGCTTCTTTCTTCACCTCGTTTGGAGCTATAGAGGAGAAGAGAGAGGCTAAATGCTAACGCCGTCTGTGCTGTGTTTACGTGACTGAAGACACACGTGGAGACCAGACAGGTACAGATGAACTCGTCTAAGCTCAGGTAAGAACAGATCTCAGTATGGAAAAACGGTGGCCTGTTCCTTTAAGATCCTCTTGAGATTAGCCGTTTCTTTTTGTTAACTTAACAGCTTATCTGAATTTGAAATATCCCGATATGCGCAATATGGTCTAATTCCATATCTCATTTAAAAATATATCGATGTATCTTAAATATCGATATATCGCCCAGCCCCAAGTCAGAGCTTTAAATGAGCAGAGAAACATCACGCTGAAAACCAGTCACAAGTTTGTCACTTATTGTACATGTTTGTGTATAATTTCAGAACATAAAGTGACAAAAAGCAACAAAAGAGCAGGAACAAAATATGCTGGAAAAGCAATGGAGGAAAAAAAACAAAGAAACATAAGAAAAAAGACGTTAGGATCAGCCTTAGCTTTCAATGATGTGTTATAGGCTGTGATCCTTTTAGATTTGGGTAAAGCTGAACTGGAGAGAATGTGCTCAGCTCAGGTGGAGGTTAGAGGTTATTTTAATTCATATCGGTCGGCCCTGGACACACTGAGGGTTGTTTGTTTGTTGGACATTAAAAGCATTAAATGAGCTGCTGCTTAAAGCCCTGCAGCGCCACCTGGAGGCGACAGTAAAGCTGATCATTATGACTGTGTTTGTGGAACGTCAGGACGCTCCAGCGGCCGACATTAAGAAGGCCTACAGACGACTGTCCCTGGTCCTGCACCCCGACAAGAACAAGGAGGCGGACGCAGAGGAGCGCTTCAGACAGGTACCAGGCCACACCCCTTCACTCAGGCCCACCCCTGCAGTCAGGCCACACCCACTACAGTCAGGCCACACCCCCTTCACTCAGGCCACACCCCTTCAGTCAGGCACACCCACTGCAGTCAGGCCACACCCACTACAGTCAGGCCACACCCACTACAGTCAGGCCACACCCACTACAGTCAGGCCACACCCACTTCAGTCAGGCCACACCCATTCACTCAGGCCACACCCCCTTCACTCAGGCCACACCCCCTTCACTCAGGCCACACCCCCTTCACTCAGGCACACCCCCTTCACTCAGGCACACCCCCTTCACTCAGGCCACACCCACTTCACTCAGGCCTCACCCTTTCACCCAGGCCACACCCCCTTCAGTCAGTCAGGCCACACCCACTACAGTCAGGCCACCCACTACAGTCAGGCCACACCCACTACAGTCAGGCCACACCCACTACAGTCAGGCCACACCCACTTCAGTCAGGCCACACCCCTCACCCAGGCCACACCCACTTCAGTCAGGCCACCCACTTCAGTCAGGCCACACCCACTTCACCCAGGCCACCCACTACAGTCAGGCCACACCCCCTTCAGTCAGGCCACACCCCTTCAGTCAGGCAGGCCTCACCCCCTTCACTCAGGCCACACCACTTAAGTCAGGCCACACCCCCTTCAGTCACTATTCTGTGGCGCACAGAATCAAACCGCGTGCCACATATTGAGTTTCGTATTTTTTATTTTTTTTATTTTTTCATTTTTTTTTACGCTATTTAAACACACATGGTATAGCACCGCCGCAGTGGTAATTTTGACTGCTGGGAGGGGGTTTTAAATGGGCGACAGTGGCGCAGATGGTAGAGCGGGTCGTCTCATGATCGGAAGGTCAGGGGTTCGAATCCCGCCTCCTGAAGGTGCACATTGTCGTTGTTCCTTGGGCAAGACACTTCACCACATTGCCTCCAGTGTCTGCCTCACTGGTAGCCCCTAGGAGAGACCAACAGGCCCGGTTGAACTGTGAGGCCGTCCTTCCGTGGACCCACCACCTGCAGAAGGAGCCATGGGGGCCGGTGCTATGTGACCTGGGCAGCTCCAACTGCCCCCACGACCCGGCAACGGACAAGTGGAAGAAAATGGATGGATGGATGGATGGAGGGGGTTAAAATGCGGCGGCCCTATAAGCCAGTGGTCCCACACCACCAGGCTGGGGACCGGTACCGGGCGCAGAGCATTTTCTCCTATGTCTCTTTGGCCGGTCCACAACCCCTTTCACTCAGGCACACCCCTTACACTCAGGCCACACCCCTTTCACTCAGGCCACACCCCTTTCACTCAGGCCACAACCCTTCACACTCAGGCCACACCCCTTTCACTCAGGCCACACCCCCTTCACTCAGGCCACACCCCTTTCACTCAGGCCACACCCCTTTCCTCAGGCCACACCCCTTTCACTCAGGCCACACCCTTCACAGTCAGGCCACACCCCTCACCCTGAGGAGAGGTTCAGCTTACTGGGCTCTGATCCTCGTCTCTGTTACAGCTGGTGGCCGTGTACGAGGTTCTGAAGGACGAGGAGCGACGGAAAACGTAAGAGAAGGACAAACATGAACCTCAGTATTTACGTGACTTTCTCACAACGATGATGAAGTAAAATAACGTCTCACAGAGAGAATCGACCTGAACTGACAACGAAAGGCACAAAAAAACAGATTGATTTTTTCCCCACATTTGTTTGTTTGTTTTGTTTCTCCATTATTTATTTTTCCCACTTTATCCTAATTTGTTAATCATTTTGTTTTCCTATTTTTTTCCCATTTTTTTAAAACCATTTATCCCCATTATTCCCTATTTTTCCCCCAATTCATCTTTTCCCCCAAATTTTCTCCCTCAATTTCTTGCTATTTTTCCCCATTATTTGCTAAATTGATCCCACATTTGTTCCATATATGTTCCTAACACTGCAGCTGTACTTGAGCCTTGGTAGTTTGGACCTGATCTTCTAAACGTCTCTGTAGCGTTGGTTCAGAGGTGATATAACCCCCCCCCCTCAGATACGATGACGTCCTGGAGCACGGTCTCCCTGACTGGAAGCAGCCGGTGTTTTACTATCGCCGAGTGAGGAAGATGAGTAACAGTGAGCTGGGAATCATCCTCTTCATCACTCTGACTGTGGGACACTTCGCCGTGCTGTGGTCCATCTACCTGGAGAAGCAGCTGGTACGACACATCCTCGTAATTCTATCTTAGTGAGGACACTCATAGACATAATGTATTACCCGGACCTCACCCTGAACCCTAAGCCTTAACCTTAACCCTAATCCTAACGCCAACCCTAATCTAAACCCAATTCTAACCCTAAAACCATAATTGACCCTCAAACAGTCCTTCAAATAAGTGAGGAACACCCAAAATGTCCTCACTCTGTTGGTTAAAACTCAAACTGGTCCTCACAATGTTGTAATTACAAGAACACACACACACACACTTCCCAAACAGTAAACTCAAACACAGAACAGCAGTTTGGAACAGGCCTGTGTCCTCGTGTCCTAAGCCCAGAGGTGGGAGACTCGAGTCAAGTCATGTGACTCGAGTCGTCATTTTCGTGACTTGAGACTTATTGGACTTGAGGCCAGTGACTCTTCATGACTTGCTGTGACTTTATAGTTATTATTTATTTGAGTGAAACTGTTGAAAGATCAGGATTCATTGCGTAAAAGCGGCGCATCTATGTTTACATTATGGTAATAGCCACATGCTTCTTCAGCTTCCCCGCGGAGCGTCTAACAGCACGAAAAGACAGGAGGAAATAACCACGTGTTTCTTTGGAAGCATTAAAAGTTTTCTACAGTGAGTGAAGAGGTGAAGATTCATAGACATTTACAGTGAGGAAAATAAGTATTTGACACCCTGCTATTTTGCAAGTTCTCCCACTTAGACATCATGGAGGGGTCTGAAATTGTCATCATAGGTGCATGTCCACTGTGAGAGACATAATCTAAAAAAAAAATCCAGAAATCACAATGTATGATTTTTTAACTATTTATTTGTATGATACAGCTGCAATAAGTATTGAACACCTGTCTATCAGCTAGAATTCTGACCCTCAAAGACCTGTTAGTCTGCCTTTAAATGTCCACCTCCACTCCATTTATTATCCTACATTTAGATGCACCTGTTTGAGGTCTTTAGCTGCATAAAGACACCTGTCCACCCCATACAATCAGTAAGAATCCAACTACTAACATGGCCAAGACCAAAGAGCTGTCCAAAGACACTAGAGACAAAATTGTACACCTCCACAAGGTTGGAAAGGGCTACGGGGAAATTGCCAAGCAGCTTGGTGAAAAAAGGTCCACTGTTGGAGCAATCATTAGAAAATGGAAGAAGCTAAACATGACTGTCAATCTCCCTCGGACTGGGGCTCCATGCAAGATCTCACCTCGTGGGGTCTCAATGATCCTAAGAAAGGTGAGAAATCAGCCCAGAACTACACGGGGGGAGCTGGTCAATGACCTGAAAAGAGCTGGGACCAGCGTTTCCAAGGTTACTGTTGGTAATACACTAAGACGTCATGGTTTGAAATCATGCATGGCACGGAAGGTTCCCCTGCTTAAACCAGCACATGTCAAGGCCCCGTCTTAAGTTTGCCAATGACCATTTGGATGATCCAGAGGAGTCATGGGAGAAAGTCATGTGGTCAGATGAGACCAAAATGGAACGTTTTGGTCATAATTCCACTAAACGTGTTTGGAGGAAGAAGAATGATGAGTACCATCCCAAGAACACCATCCCTACTGTGAAGCATGGGGGTGGTAGCATCATGCTTTGGGGGTGTTTTTCTGCACATGGGACAGGGCGACTGCACTGTATTAAGGAGAGGATGACCGGGGCCATGTATTGCGAGATTTTGGGGAACAACCTCCTTCCCTCAGTTAGAGCATTGAAGATGGGTCGAGGCTGGGTCTTCCAACATGACAATGACCCGAAGCACACAGCCAGGATAACCAAGCAGTGGCTCTGTAAGAAGCATATCAAGGTTCTGGCGTGGCCTAGCCAGTCTCCAGACCTAAACCCAATAGAGAATCTTTGGAGGGAGCTCAAACTCCGTGTTTCTCAGCGACAGCCCAGAAACCTGACTGATCTAGAGAAGATCTGTGTGGAGGAGTGGGCCAAAATCCCTCCTGCAGTGTGTGCAAACCTGGTGAAAAACTACAGGAAACGTTTGACCTCTGTAATTGCAAACAAAGGCTACTGTACCAAATATTAACATTGATTTTCTCAGGTGTTCAAATACTTATTTGCAGCTGTATCATACAAATAAATAGTTAAAAAATCATACATTGCAATTTCTGGATTTTTTTTTTAGATTATGTCTCTCACAGTGGACATGCACCTACGATGACAATTTCAGACCCCTCCATGATTTCTAAGTGGGAGAACTTGCAAAATAGCAGGGTGTTCAAATACTTATTTTCCTCACTGTATTAAAGAGCAACTAAACACAAATCCAGTTTGTTTTTACTGATAAACTGTCTCATAGTGTTGTCCACTGGTCCCTGACATTATTCTGACATTATAGCTCAAACATGTGTTAAATCCTAACTTTGGCCTGAAAACGAATGGGTTGCGCCCCCTTCAGGGTAAACTCTGGCACAGAGCCCAGTGACAGCGGGACTGAAGGCTGCGCGGAGTCGACTTTGAGCAGGGGCGAATCCCAGCATACAGGGGCTGGGGCATTACAGGGGAACCACTGACAGAAAAACTGCTAGAAACTAACACAAATAAAAATATAATCTTATATTTATCTTTCAGACGGCAGGAAAAGCAGCTCATGTTTAAAAGACTCTGTTTACATTTTTTTCTGTAAGTAGCCCCCAACCCCCTTCCTTAAAATGCTGTCCCAGTAATGTTGTACATAGACTGGAGCATTTAAATATATATATATATATATATATATATATATATATATATTATATATAATTTTGTAGCGATTTGAATATTAATTAGACTTTAAATCCAAATCCGTTTGATTTTAGCCTAAATTTTCAAATTCGAGAAAGCACTTTATGTTTGCAAGTAGATTAAACACATTTTGAAAGAAGAATTAAGCTAACGCTGACGTTTGTGACTTGAGGTGACTCAGCGGCTAAAGAAAGACTTGACTTGACTTCACCCCATGACCGAATGACTTGGACTCGTCTCCTAAGCCCTGGTCTCCTAAGCCCTGGTCTCCTAAGCCCTGGTCTCCTAAGCCCTGGTCTCCTAAGCCCTGGTCTTCTAAGCCCTGGTCTCCTAAGCCCTGGTCTCCTAAACCCTGGTCTCCTAAGCCCTGGTCTCCTAAGCCCTGGTCTCCTAAGCCCTGGTCTCCTAAGCCCTGGTCTCCTAAGCCTGGTCTCCTTTCCTCAGGACGAGTTGCTGACTCGTAAAAAGCGTGAGAAGAAGAAGAAAGTGAGCTCTAAACCGGACGCCGACAGAGACAGGTATCAGTGTTTGTCCCCGATCTTCCTCACGGTCTCTTCAGTCACTGCAGTCCTCCTCCTGTGGCACAGTGGTGATCCTGTGTGTGTGTGTGTGTGTGTGTGTGTGTGTGCAGGGCTCAGGAGCGCCCCCACTGGCAGGACCTGCTCCCTCTGAAGATCTGCATCTGGCTGTACGTGTCCCTGAGGAACCTGCCTCAGACCGTCCAGGTCTGATCTACAGCTCCATAAATACAATCCTATCATTCTGACAAACTGAGCTGGAACTAAAGCGGCTTTAGTTCCAGATGTTTTACAGCGGCTTTAGTTCCAGATGTTTTACAGCGGCTTTAGTTCCAGATGTTTTACAGCGGCTTTAGTTCCAGATGTTTTAAAGGATCTGTATCATGCTATTTTAGCCATTCTAAAGTAAAGTATAGGCATTTATATGATATATTGTACCTCTATCACTATGGAGTACTCATTTTTGAGAGAAATATAAGTATTTTTGGGGGGTATTTTCCCTACCCGGAAGACAAGACGCTTTGATTCAGTTAACTCCGCCCCTCTCTCCGCTCATTCCACATTCACAGTATTATAAATATAAATATCGCTGCAATAATGCAGTTATAAGGAGTTGACATGTGCAACATGGTTTCATAAATGGCTAACACCCGCGCTAACACCCGCGCTAACACCCGCGCTAACACCCGCGCTAACACCTGCGCTAACACACATGCTAACACACATTTTGATTGACTCACCGCTCAGTCTGGCCTCCCCATGGGATCGTGTTGGTTATAAAAGTGAATCCACTTTGATTCTGGCCGAGGTTCACCAAGCATCCATCAGGTTGATGGTTGATAAAGTCGCTTAATCCCAGAAAGAAATTCCAACTTGTGGCGAGTGCACTCTTCTTTAGGAAGGCTGAATAGTCCTGTTCCTCTCGTAGCCAAACATGAACCCGTGACATTATCGTTGGGTAAGAAAAAGAACAGGCGTGTCCAGAGTAGGTTAGAAAGAGCTCAGTCTTCAAAACAACACTTCTGCTCCGATCCATGGCTCCTCCAGCCGTGGGTGCGCTTGATTAGCCTCGCGGGACAGCACAGACGCGTCGGAGAGTTGCTGCTTTTTTAAAAATGTTTTATTGTTTCTTTATTTCTCTCTTACAACAAAAATAATGAAAAGCTGTTTTATAAATAAAAACCAGGCCGTAAGGCATTACATTACAGACGTAGAGCACTTCCGTTCCGCTGTGACGACACAACTGAACAGCTCAGTGGTTTACCAGGAGAGGGCGGAGCAGCTGCTCAGAGAGCAGGATTCAGGAGGATTACTGAGAACTGTGTGAATGAAGCCAAAACCGCTCTGGGGGTTTTTGAGAAGGAAATAGCAACAACATGGCTAAAAACTCAAAAGGTCGATTTTGCATGATATAGGACCTTTAAAGCGTCTTTAGTTCCAGATGTTTTACAGCAGTTTTAGTTCCAGATGTTTTACAGCAGTTTGAGTGTGAGACCTGTGTTTAAAAAGCATAACTTGGATTCAAACTCACATGAATCTAAAACATCAGCTGCATCTTTGGCAGAAATTAAGTTTCCGGTTTTATTTTCTCTGTTTGATGAAATGTTTGTAAATCATTAGTATTTGGGCTTTAAATGTGTTTCCAGCTTAAACCTGATGTGTTTAAGGTTGTGTTTAAGGTTATTATTATGCAGTGCTGACGGTGGCGCCCCCTGTGCTTCAGGAGGTGAAGTGTTTCTACGAGGAGCAGCAGATGATGAAGAGGAGGCTCCAGGAGGAAGAGGAGGAGGAGGAGCGAGAACACAGACCAGTAAGAACCAGAAACACAGACCAGTAAGAACCAGAAACACAGACCAGGAAGAACCAGAAACACAGACCAGGAAGAACCAGAAACACAGACCAGTAAGAACAGAAACACAGACCAGGAAGAACCAGAAACACAGACCAGTAAGAACCAGAAACAACAGTAGAACCAGAAACAAACAGTAAGAACCAGAAACACAAACCAGGAAGAACCAGAAACACAAACCAGTAAGAACCAGAAACACAAACCAGGAAGAACCAGAAACACAAACCAGGAAGAACCAGACACAACCAGGAAGAACCAGAAACACAAACCAGGACAGAACCAGAAACACAGACCAGGAAGACAGAACCAGAAGAAAACAGAAACACAAACCAGTAAGAACCAGAAACACAGACCAGTAAGAACCAGAAACACAGACCAGGAAGAACCAGAAACACAGACCAGTAAGAACCAGAAACACAGACCAGTAAGAACCAGAAACACAGACCAGTAAGAACCAGAAACACAGACCAGGAAGAACCAGAAACACAAACCAGAAGAACCAGAAACACAAACCAGTAAGAACCAGAAACACAGACCAGTAAGAACCAGAAACACAAACCAGTAAGACCAGAAACACAAACCAGTAAGAACCAGAAACACAGACCAGTAAGAACCAGAAACACAGACCAGGAAGAACCAGAAACACAAACCAGTAAGAACCAGAAACACAAACCAGTAAGAACCAGAAACACAGACCAGTAAGAACCAGAAACACAAACCAGAAGAACCAGAAACACAGACCAGGAAGAACCAGAAACACAGACCAGGAAGAACCAGAAACAAGACCAGGAAGAACCAGAAACACAAACCAGGAAGAACCAGAAACACAGACCAGAAGAACCAGAAACACAACAGAAGAACCAGAAACACAGACCAATAAGAACCAGAAACACAAACCAGGAAGAACCAGAAACACAAACCAATAAGAACCAGAAACACAAACCATAAGAACCAGAAACACAGACCAGTAAGAACCAGAAACACAAACCAATAAGAACCAGAAACACAAACCAGAAGAACCAGAAACACAACCAAAGAACCAGAAACACAGACCAGGAAGAACCAGAAACACAGACCATAAGAACCAGAAACACAGACCATAAGAACCAGAAACACAAACAATAAGAACCAGAAACACAAACCAGAAGAACCAGAAACACAGACCAGGAAGAACCAGAAACACAGACCAATAAGAACCAGAAACACAAACCATAAGACCAGAAACACAAACCAATAAGAACCAGAAACACAAACCAGGAAGAACCAGAAACACAGACCATAAGAACCAGAAACACAAACCATAAGAACCAGAAACACAACCAAAGAACCAGAAACACAAACCAGAAGAACCAGAAACACAGACCAGAAGAACCAGAAACACAGACCAATAAGAACCAGAAACACAAACCAGTAAGAACCAGAAACACAACCAATAAGAACCAGAAACACAAACCAGGAAGAACCAGAAACACAGACCAGGAAGAACCAGAAACACAGACCAATAAGAACCAGAAACACAACCAATAAGAACCAGAAACACAACCAATAAGAACCAGAAACACAAACCAAAGAACCAGAAACACAAACCAGGAAGAACCAGAAACACAGACCAATAAGAACCAGAAACACAAACCAATAAGAACCAGAAACAAACCATAAGACCAAAACCAATAAGAACCAGAAACACAAACCAGGAAGAACCAGAAACACAGACCAGAAGAACCAGAAACACAAACAGAAGAACCAGAAACACAGACCAAAGAACCAGAAACACAGACCAGTAAGAACCAGAAACACAAACCAATAAGAACCAGAAACACAAACCAGGAAGAACCAGAAACACAGACCAGAAGAACCAGAAACACAAACCAGTAAGAACCAGACACAACCAAAAAACCAGAAACACAGACCAGTAAGAACCAGAAACACAAACCAATAAGAACCAGAACAAACCAGAAGAACCAGAAACACAGACCAGGAGAACCAGAAACACAAACCAGAAGAACCAGAAACACAACCAATAAGAACCAGAAACACAGACCAATAAGAACCAGAACACAGACCAGGAAGAACCAGAAACACAGACAGTAAGAACCAGAAACACAACCAGTAAGAACCAGAAACACAGACCAGAAGAACCAGAAACACAAACCATAAGAACCAGAAACACAGACCAGAAGAACCAGAAACACCATAAAACCAGAAACACAACCAGGAAGAACCAGAAACACAAACCAATAGACCAGAAACACAGACACAGACCAGTACAGAAACACAAACCAGAAGACCAGAAACACGACCAGAAACCAGAAAAAAATAAGAACCAGAAACAAACCAACTAGAAATGCAGCAATGGCTGCGCCATTGCGATTGACTGCGGAACTGCGGGAATCGAATGCAGAAATTGCATAAATTTGCATAAATTGGTTAATTTGCATAATCTAATGTTCATAAACTGGTGAAATTGCATAAACTGGTAAAATTGCAGAAAAACTGTAAAATGCATAAATTGGTTAATTTGCATAATCTAATTTGCATAAACCGGTAAAATGCATGAACAGTTTAAATTGCACAAACTGTTATGTTGCATAAACTGGTTAAATTGCAAAAAAAACGGTCAAATGCATTAATTGGTTAATTTGCATAAATTATATAAACTGCATTAACTGTTTAAATTTCATAAATCCTAAATGGCATAAATTGTTATGTTGCATAAACTGGTTAAAATGCGTAAACTGGTTAAATGCGTAAACTGGTTAAATTCCATAAAGTGGTTAATTTGCATAAATTGTTTATATTGCATAAACTTTTTAAATTCCATAAACTGGTCAAACTGTTGAAATCGCCTAAATGCTGAAGATGCAGAAGCTGCACAAATGGCTGAAACACATGGAGAGCCAGAAATCCTGTTAAAATACATTGGCTGGATTCGCCATACACACTAATGGAGCAGAGACCACATACACACCAATGCAAAAAGTTCAAATTCCTGTAGAAAAAAACTGGAAAACTGCAGAAGGCCAATTTTTTCTCAAATCCCACAAGTTGCGGAAGCTGAACATGCACAAGTTGCAGAAATTGCAGAAATTGCGGAAAAAACTGCGGAAAAGCATGAATTTGCGGGAGCCCCATTATGCGTCAATGGGAAAAATGTGCGGTATTTCGTCCGATTGCGGAAAAACCGTAAATCGCAGAAGTCCCAAAAGTAATAGCAGGATTCTCCTCAACATGCGGAACGTTTTGATGCATAACTTGCAGAAATTGCACAAAGCATGAAAGTGCTGAAAGGTGCAGAAAATCAGGAAAAATGTGCCGGAATAATAACTAGAAATGCTGCAATGGCTGAAGCCATTGCGATTGACTGCGGAACTGCGGGAATCGAATGCAGAAATTGCAGAAATTGCATAAATTGGTTAATTTGCATAATCTAATGTTCATAAACTGGTGAAATTGCATAAAATGGTAAAATGCATAAACTGGATAAATTGCATAAACTGGTTAAATTGCAGAAAAACTGTAAAATGCATAAATTGGTTAATTTGCATAATCTAATTTGCATAAATCGGTAAAATGCATAAACTTTCATGTTGCATGAACTTAAGATTGCATAAACTGGTTAAATTGCAAAAAACTGTAAAATTCATAAATTGGTTAATTTGCATAATCTAATTTGCATAAACCGGTAAAATGCATGAACAGTTTAAATTGCACAAACTGTTATGTTGCATAAACTGGTTAAATTGCAAAAAAAACTGTAAAATGCATTAATTGGTTAATTTGCATAAATTATATAAACTGCCTTAACTGTTTAAATTTCATAAATCCTAAATGGCATAAATTGTTATGTTGCATAAACTGGTTAAAATGCGTAAACTGGTTAAATTCCATAAAGTGGTTAATTTGCATAAATTGTTTATATTGCATAAACTTTTTAAATTCCATAAACTGGTCAAACTGTAGAAATCGCCTAAATGCTGAAATAGCAGAAGCTGCACAAATGGCTGAAACACATGGAGTGCCAGAAATCCTATTAAAATGCATTGGCTGGATTCGCCATACACACTAATGGGGCAGAGACCACATACACACCAATGCAAAAATTTCAAATTCCCGTAGAAAAAAAGTGGAAAACTGCAGAAGGCCAATTTTTTCTCAAAACCCACAAGTTGCGGAAGCTGAACATGCACAAATTGCAGAAATTGCAGAAATTGCGGAAAAAATGCGGAAAAGCATGAATTTGCGGGAGCCCCATTATGCGTCAATGGGAAAAATGTTCGGTATTTCGTCCGATTGCGGAAAAACCGTAAATCGCAGAAGTCCGAAAAGTAATAGCAGGATTCTCGTCAACATGCGGAACATTTTGATGCATAACTTGCAGAAATTGCACAAAGCATGAAAGTGCTGAAAGGTGCTGAAATTCAGGAAAAAGATGGAATAATAATAATAATAATAATAATATTAAAGAACATGAAAACCAATAATTGACTGCGGAAAGTTCCGCAGTCAATCAATAACTAGAAATGCAGCAATGGCTGCGCCATTGCGATTGACTGCGGAACTGCGGGAATCGAATGCAGAAATTGCATAAATTTGCATAAATTGGTTAATTTGCATAACTTATGTTCATAAACTGGTGAAATTGCATAAACTGGTAAAATTGCAGAAAAACTGTAAAATGCATAAATTGGTTAATTTGCATAATCTAATTTGCATAAACCGGTAAAATGCATGAACAGAATAAATTGCACAAACTGTTATGTTGCATAAACTGGTTAAATTGCAAAAAAAACAGTAAAATGCATTAATTGGTTAATTTGCATAAATTTTATAAACTGCATTAACTGTTTAAATTTCATAAATCCTAAATGGCATAAATTGTTATGTTGCATAAACTGGTTAAAATGCGTAAACTGGTTAAATTCCATAAAGTGGTTAATTTGCATAAATTGTTTATATTGCATAAACTTTTTAAATTCCATAAACTGGTCAAACTGTTGAAATCGCCTAAATGCTGAAATTGCAGAAGCTGCACAAATGGCTGAAACACATGGAGTGCCAGAAATCCTATTAAAATGCATTGGCTGGATTCGCCATACACACTAATGGAGCAGAGGCCACATACACACCAATGCAAACATTTCAAATTCCCGTAGAATAAAACTGGAAAACTGCAGAAGGCCATTTTTTCTCAAAACCCACAAGTTGCGGAAGCTGAACATGCACAAGTTGCAGAAATTGCAGAAATTGCGGAAAAAAATGCGGAAAAGCATGAATTTGCGGGAGCCCCATTATGCGTCAATGGGAAAAATGTGCGGTATTTCGTCCGATTGCGGAAAAAACCGTAAATCGCAGAAGTCCCAAAAGTAATAGCAGGATTCTCCTCAACATGCGGAACGTTTGATGCATAACTTGCAGAAATTGCACAAAGCATGAAAGTGCTGAAAGGTGCTGAAAATCAGGAAAAAGATGGAATAATAATAATAATAATAATAATATTAAAGAACATGAAAACCAATAATTGACTGCGGAAGATTCCGCAGTCAATCAATAACTAGAAATGCTGCAATGGCTGAAGCCATTGCGATTGACTGCGGAACTGCGGGAATCGAATGCAGAAATTGCATAAATTGCATAAATTGGTTAATTTGCAGAAAAACTGTAAAATGCATAAATTGGTTAATTTGCATAATCTAATTTGCATAAACCAGTAAAATGCATGAACAGTTTAAATTGCACAAACTGTTATGTTGCATAAACAGGTTAAATTACAAAAAAACGGTAAAATGCATGAATTGGTTAATTTGCATAAATTATATAAACTGCATTAACTGTTTAAATTTCATAAATCCTAAATGGCATAAATTGTTATGTTGCATAAACTGGTTAAAATGCGTCAACTGGTTAAAATGCGTAAACTGGTTAAATTCCATAAAGTGGTTAATTTGCATAAATTGTTTATATTGCATAAACTTTTTAAATTCCATAAACTGGTCAAACTGTTGAAATCGCCTAAATGTTGAAATTGCAGAAGCTGCACAAATGGCTGAAACACATGGAGAGCCAGAAATCCTATTAAAATGCATTGGCTGGATTCGCCATACACACTAATGGAGCAGAGACCACATACACACCAATGCAAAAATTTAAAATTCCCGTAGAAAAAAACTGGAAAACTGCAGAAGGCCAATTTTTTCTCAAAACCACAAGTTGCGGAAGCTGAACATGCAGAAATTGCAGAAATGGCAGAAATTGCGGAAAAAAATGCGGAAAAGCATGAATTTGCGGGAGCCCCATTATGCGTCAATGGGAAAAATGTGCGGTATTTCGTCCGATTGCGGAAAAACCGTAAATCGCAGAAGTCCCAAAAGTAATAGCAGGATTCTCCTCAACATGCGGAACGTTTTGATGCATAACTTGCAGAAATTGCACAAAGCATGAAAGTGCTGAAAGCTGCAGAAAATCAGGAAAAATGTGCCGGAATAATAATAATAATAAAGAAACGAAAACCAATAATTGACTGCGGAAAGTTCCGCAGTCAATCAATAAAGAAACGCAAACCAATAATTGACTGCGGAAAATTCCGCAGTCAATCAATAAGAACCAGAAACACAGACCAGGAAGAACCAGAAACACAAACCAATAAGAACCAGAAACACAGACCAGGAAGAACCAGAAACACAGACCAGTAAGAACCAGGAAACACAGACCAGTAAGAACCAGAAACACAAACCAGTAAGAACCAGAAACACAAACCAGGAAGAACCAGAAACACAGACCAGGAAGAACCAGAAACACAGACCAATAAGAACCAGAAACACAGACCAGTAAGAACCAGAAACACAAACCAGGAAGAACCAGAAACACAGACCAGGAAGAACCAGAAACACAGACCAATAAGAACCAGAAACACAGGACCAGGAAGAACCAGAAACACAAACAGTAAGAACCAGAAAAACAAACCAGGAAGAACCAGAAACCAGACCAGTAAGAACCAGAAACACAAACAGGAAGAACCAGAAACACAACCAGGAAGAACCAGAAACACAAACCAGGAAGAACCAGAAACACAAACCAGGAAGAACCAGAAACACAAACCAGGAAGAACCAGAAACACAGACCAGTAAGAACCAGAACACAGACCAGTAAGAACCAGAAACACAAACCAGTAAGAACCAGAAACACAGACCAGGAAGAACCAGAAACACAAACCAGGAAGAACCAGAAACACAAACCAGTAAGAACCAGAAACACAAACCAGTAAGAACCAGAAACACAAACCAGGAAGAACCAGAAACACAGACCAGGAGAACCAGAACACAGACCCAATAAGAACCAGAAACACAGGACCAGTAAGAACCAGAAACACAAACCAGGAAGAACCAGAAACACAAACCAGTAAGAACCAGAAACACAAACCAGGAAGAACCAGAAAACACAGACCAGGAAGAACCAGAAACACAAAGAAACACAGAAGGAAGAACCAAAACAAGTGGATCAGTCTCATGAACCCGTGTGTCCAGGGGAGCGGAAGGTGAAGGTGAAGAAGCCGAAGGTGGAGTTTCCCGTTTACGACCCCCGCCCTCGACGACGGTCTCCACGGTAACCTCCAGCCCGGGAACGGTCTCCACGGATACGACGCCGCCCTGGAGGAGATCGAGGACCAGATGGACGACTGGCTCCAGGAGCAGCGGCCCAAGAAGAAGGTCTTTATCCTTATCCGAGACACAGACCTGACTCAGCGGTTCCCAAAGGGGGGTCCAGGGCCCCTAAAGCAGTAAAGTAATGAGTGTTATTGTCTGACGCAGGCCTCGGATTGGTCGGAGGAGGACCTGAGTCTGCTGTCTCGGCTGATGGTGAAGTTTCCCGGTGGAACTCCAGGTCGATGGGAGCGAATCGCCCACGAGCTGAACCGCGGCGTGGCAGAGGTCCCAGACCACAGAGATGTTCTATTGTTAATGTTTTAGGAGAGACCACGGCGATGTTCTATTGTTAATGTTTTAGGAGAGACCACGGCGATGTTCTATTGTTAATGTTTTAGGAGAGACCCACGGCGATGTTCTATTGTTAATGTTTTAGGAGAGACCACGGCGATGTTCTATTGTTAATGTTTTAGGAGAGACCACGGCGATGTTCTATTGTTAATGTTTTAGGAGAGACCACGGGCGATGTTCTATTGTTAATGTTTTAGGAGAGACCACGGCGATGTTCTATTGTTAATGTTTTAGGAGAGACATGGATACAGAACAGAGGAGTTCTTCTGTTAAAGCCGTTTGTTTTTCAGGTCACCAATAAGTGAAGCAGGTGAAGGAGCAGGTGATTCACAGCCACACAGGTGAGATATATAATAATATACACAGGTGAGATATATAATATACACAGGTGAGATATATAATATACACAGGTGAGATATATAATATACCACAGGTGAGATATATAATATACACAGGTGAGATACTAATATACACAGGTGAGATATATAATATACACAGGTGAGATATATAATATACACAGGTGAGATATATAATATACACAGGTGAGATTTATAATATACACAGGTGAGATATATAATATACACAGGTGAGATTATTATAATAATATACACAGGTGAGATATATAATATATACACAGGTGAGATATATAATATACACAGGTGAGATATATAATATACACAGGTGAGATATATTAATATACACAGGTGAGATACTAATTATACACAGGTGAGATATATAATATACACAGGTGAGATATATAATATACACAGGTGAGATATATAATATACACAGGTGAGTATACTAATATACACAGGTGAGATATAATATACACAGGTGAGATATATAATATACACAGGTGAGATATATAATATACACAGGTGAGATATATATATACACAGGTGAGATATATAATATACACAGGTGAGATATATAATATACACAGGTGAGATACTAATATACACAGGTGAGATACTAATATACACAGGTGAGATATATAATATACACAGGTGAGATATATATATACACAGGTGAGATATATAATATACACAGGTGAGATATATATATACACAGGTGAGATATATAATATACACAGGTGAGATATATAATATACACAGTGAGATATATAATATACACAGGTGAGATATATAATATACACAGGTGAGATTATAATATACACAGGTGAGATATATAATATACACAGGTGAGATATATAATATACACAGGTGAGAATATATAATATACACAGGTGAGATATAATATACACAGGTGAGTCCTTGCGAAAGTATTCGGCCCCTTGAACTTTTCGACCTTTTGCCACATTTCAGGCATCAAACATAAAGATATAAAACTGTAATTTTTTGTGAAGAATCAACAACAAGTGGGACACAATCATGAAGTGGAACGGAATTCATTGGATATTTCAAACTTTTTTAACAAATAAATAACTGAAAAATGGGCGTGCAAAATTATTCAGCCCTTTACTTTCAGTGCAGCAACTCTCTCCAGAAGTTCAGTGAGGATCTCTGAATGATCCAATGCTGACCTAAATGACTAATGATGATAAATAGAATCCACCTGTGTGTAAGCAGTCTCCGCATAAATGCACCTGCCTCTGTGATAGTCTCAGAGGGTAGTTTTAAAGCACAGAGAAAGCATCTATGAAAGAAGAAGGAACACACCAGCAGTCCGAGATACTGTTGTGGAGAAGTTTAAAGCCGGATTATGGATACAAGAAAGATTTCCCAAGCTTTAAACATCCAAAGGTAGGGCACTGTGCAAGCGGATATATTGAAATGGAAGCCGAGTATCAGACCACTGCCCACAATCTACAAAGACCCGGCCGTCCCTCTAAACTTTCAGCTCATACAATGAGAAACTGATCAGAGATGCTGCCCAGAGGCCCATGATCACTCTGATGAACTGCCAGGAGGAATGCTACAGCTACAACAATCAAGTCGTATACTGCACCAACCTCTGGCCTTTATAGCGAGAGTGGCCAAGAAGAAAGCCATTCTTAAAGATATCCATAAAGAGTGTTGTTTAAAGTTTGCCACAAGCTCACCTGGGCAGGACACACCAAATGTGAGAAGGTGCTCTGGTCAGATGAAACCCAAAATTCCAACTTTTTTGGCAACAATGCAAAACGTTATGTTTGGCCATTAAAGCTAACACAGCTTCATCACCCTGAACCACACCATCCCACTGTCAAACATGGTGGTGGCAGCATCATGGTTTTGGGCTTTTCTTCAGCAGCGCGACAGGGAAGATGGTTCAAATTTGATGGAGGATGGATGGAGCCAAAATACAGGACCGATTCTTGCGCAAGAAACCTGAATCGAGTCTGCCCAAAAGGGACCTGAGACTGGGACGGAGATTTGTTCTCTCCAACAAGGACAATGATCCCAAAACATAAAGAAAAATCTTACAATGGAGTGGTTCACAAATAAACATTATCAGGTGTTTAGAATGGCCCAAGTCAAAGTCCAGACCTGAATTCAATCGGGAGAATCTTTATGTGGAAAGAACTGAAAACTGCTGTTCACAAACGCATGGTCCATCCAACTTTCACTTGAAGCTCGAAGTGTTTTGCAAGGAAGAATGGGCCAAATATTTCAGTCTCTCAATGTGCAAAAACTGATAGAGACATACCCCAAGAGACTTACAGCAGTAATCGCAGCAAAGGTGGCGCTACAAAGTATTAACTTTAAGCGCGGCTGAATAATTTTGCACGCCAATTTTTCAGTTTTTCATTAGTGTTAAAAATGTTTGAAATATCCAATAAATTTCGTTCCACTTCATGATTGCTGTCCCACTTGTTGTTGATTCTTCACAAAAATTACAGTTTTATATCTTTATGTTTGAAGCTTGAAATGTGGCAAAAGGTCAAAAAGTTCAAGGAGCCGAATACTTTCGCAAGCACTGTTAATATACACGGTGAGATACTAATACTAATATACACAGCGTTGAATACTTAATACTTAATATTACACAGTTGAGATTACTAATACTAATATTACACAGGTGAGCATTACTAATATTTAATTATACACAGGTGAGATACTAATATTAATATACATCAGGTAGATACTAATATTACACAGGTGAGATACTAATTACTAATTATACACAGGTGAGATACTTAATACTAATATAACCACAGGTCGAGATACTCAATACTAATATACACAGGTGAGATACTTATATTATATACACAGGTGAGATTACTAATATTAATATACACAGGTGAAGATACTAATATTAATATACACAGGTTGAGATAACTAATATACACAGGTAGATACTTAATACTAATATTACACAGGTGCAGATACTAATACTAATATACACAGGTGAGATACTAATACAATATACACAGGTGAGATACTAATACTAATATTACACAGGTTGAGATTTACTAATATACACAGGTTGCAGATTACTAATACTAATATACACAGGTGAGATTACTAATACTTAATATACACAGGTGAGATACTAATACTAATATTACACCAGGTGAATACTAATACTAATATACACAGGTACGATACTAATATTAATATCACAGGTGAGCATACTAATATTAATATTACACAGGTGAGATACTTAATATACACAGGTTGAGATACTAATACTAATATACACAGGTGAGATACTAATACTAATATACACAGGTGAGATTATCTAATATTAATATTACACAGGTGCAGATACTAATATACACAGGTGAGGATACTAATATTAATATACACATGGTTGAGACACTAATACTAATATACACAAGGTGAGATACTAATACTAATATACTCAGGTTGACAGATACTAATATATTAATATACACAGTGAGATACTAATATACACAGTGAGATACCTAATATACACACGGGAGATACTAATATTAATATACACAGGTGAGATACTAATATTACTCATGGTGAGAGATACTAATATTAATATAACACACGGTGATGAACTAATATACACAGGTAGAAGATACTAATATTAATGATTACACAGGTGAAGATACTAATATAACAGTTGAGATACTAATATACACAGGTGAGACACTAAATATAATATACACAGGTTGAGACACTATACTAATATTACTCAGGTGAGATACTTAATTATACTCAGGGTGAGATACTAATATTAATATACACAGGTGACGATACTAATATACACAGGTGAGATTACTAATATTATATACACAGGGAGATTTACTAATATTACTCAGGTGCGAGATACTAATATACTCAGGGATGATACTAATATAATAACACAGGTTGAGATATACTAATATACACAGTGAGATACTAATACTAAATATTTACACAGGTTGAGATGACTAATATTACACAGTGTGAGACACTAATAAACTAATATACACAGGTGAGACACTAATACTAATAATACTTCAGGTGACGATTACTAATACTAATATACACAGGTGAAATTAATATACTTCAGGTGAGATGACTAATATACTCAGGTGAGATTACTAATACTAATATACACAGGTGAGATACTAATATTACACAGGTGAGCATACTACTTACTAATATACCCAGGTGAAATACTAATATTACAAGCGTGAGATCACTAATTATACATAGCGTGAGCATACTATTACTAATATACACATGGTGAATGAAATTACTAATATAACACATGCGTGAGATACTATATCACAGGTGAGGATACTAATACTAATATACACAGGTGAGATTAACTAATATACCACAGGTGAGATACTTAATATACCATAGGTGAGATTACTATTAACTAATATACACAGGTTTGAAAATACTTAATATTTAATATACACAGCGTTGAGGATACTAATATTAATATACCACAGGTGAATATCTATATACACAGTGAGATACTAATATTACACAGGTGAGGTGAGATACTAATATTTAAATAACACAGTTGAGATATAATAATATACACAGGTGTAGATATATAATGATACACAGCGTGAGATAATATAATATATCAGCAGGTGAGATATATAATATACAACAGGTGAGCGTTTAATATACACACAGGTGAGCGTTTATATACACACAGGTGAGCATTTATATAACACACAGGTGAGCATTATATACACACAGGTGAGCGTTTATATAAGCAGCGGTGAGATATATATATACACAGGTGAGATCTAATATACACAGGTAGATATATTAATATACACAGGTGAGATTATATAGATACAGCAACAGGTGAGATACTATTACACAGTGAGGATATATAAATATACACAGGTGAGATACTAATATACACAGGTGAGATACTAAATATTACACGGTGATATACTAATATACCCAGGTGAAGATATATAAATACACAGGTGAGATACGTAATACACAGGTGAGATATATAATATACACAGGTGAAACTAATCTAATATTACCAGGTGAGATACCAATATACACAGGTGAGCATATATAATCATACACAGTGAGATACTAATACAAATACACAGGTGAAGATACTAGTTATCACAGGTGAGATACTAACTACTAATATAGCACAGTTGAGACTAATTACAGCAGGTGAGCTACTAATATATCACAGTGAGGATACTAAATATAACACAGGTGAGTACTAATGATACACAGGTGAGATACTAATCACACAGGTGAGATACTAATATCACGTGAGATACTAAGTTAATAATCAAACAGGTTTGAGATACTAAATACTAATATACAGGTAGATACTAATATACGCACAGGTGAGATACTAATTACTAATATAGCACAGGTGAGATACTAATACTAAATAGCACAGGGTGAGATACTAATTATACACAGGTGAGATACTAATATACACAGGTGAGATATCTAATATACACAGGTGAATCACTAAAGTACAACAGGTGAGATACTAATATACACAAGGTGAGATACTTAATATACACAGGGAGAGTACTAATAGTTAATACACAGGGAGATAGCTAATGATTAATACACGGTGAGATACTAAAAATACGACAGGTGAGATACTATAAACTAATATACACAGGTGAGAATACTATTACTAATATACACAGGTGAGATACTAAATGACTATATACACAGGTGAGATACTAAATGACTAATAACCAGGTGAAGATACTAATACTAAAAAACACAGGTGAGATACTAATACTTAATATACAAGGTGAGATACAATATTCTAATTACACAGGTGAATACTAATACTAATATCACAGGTGAGATTGCCTAATGAATATACACAGGTACGGCCATATAAAAATATATAAACCGTGTTTATAGAAATAATAATAAACATGTATAATGACGTCACTTACCCAGAACATACCTGCGTTTATAAAAATATCAGAAGCTTCTGCGTCAGACACACAATATATGAGGAAAAATGACTTTATGTTTTCATTTAAATTAAGGTGTTTTATTTTGTGACGTTCGTTCAACATTTAGTTTTGAATAATTATCATCGTTTCACTTCCTGGTTTTGTCCTGCTCTGATTGGTCCAGGGCTGCAGAAGGTGAAGCTGTCAGAGCTAAAGGCCACGCCCCCTGTGACATCACTACCGGGCAGACGATGACATCACGCAGAGAGAGGGCGTGGTCTGTGAAGAGGGGAGGAGTCTCCTGTGAGGAGGCGGGGCCAGGTGAAGGCAAAGGTCGTCGCCAGGCGGACTTTGACCCGACACCCAGGAAGAGGAGGAGCCTGAGCCAGACCCGCCTCCTGCCCTCACACAGGCCCGCCCCCTGGACACAGAACCAACAGCGCCTCCTGGAGGCGGCGCTGCAGCAGTTTCCCCGAGGAACAGCTGAGAGATGGACTCGCATCGCTGGTGCTGTACCGGGGCGGAGCAAGGTACAGGCCACGTCCACCATGTACAGGCCACCCCTGTTAATGGGTGTGTCTAAAGCGTCATCTGCTCATCCAGTTTAGTTTATTCCACATTAAAGTGATCATCTGGAAGTCTAATGGTTTTACAAATGTTATAAATGAGCCAAATCTTCCTCCTGGTCTTTCATTTTGGAAGTAAAGTAATAATAAATATATATTACTTTCCTCCGAGTCGACCAATGAGCTTTTCCTGTGAACCCGCCAATCAGGAGAGAGGGGGAGCAGCTTGAAAGAACAGGGATATTTTTACTTTAAATTTCACTCTCTCTCCTCACTTTGCAAACTTACAGACGATCATTAAGCAGAGACTGTGATTTTAGACTCGAGTTTGGCTTTAAAGTTCGGTTCTCCTCAGGCTCTGACTAACTTTAGTTTCTTCTCTCTGTCGCCCCTGGTGTCTCCTCTCTCTCTCTGTCGCCCCCTGGTGTTCCTCTTCTCTCTGTCGCCCCCTGGTGTCTCCTCTCTCTTCTGTCGCCCCTGGTGTCTCGCTCTCTTCTCTGTCGCCCCCTGGTGTCTCCTCTCTCTCTGTCGCCCCTGGTGTCTCCTCTCTCTCTGTCGCCCCTGGTGTCTCTCCTCCTCTGTCGCCCCTGGTGTCTCCTCTCTGTCGCCCCCTGGTTGTCTCCTCTCTCTCTGTCGCCCCCTGGTGTCTCTCTCTCTCTCTCTGTCGCCCCTGGTGTCTCCTCCTCTCTGTCGCCCCCTGGTGTTCCTCTCTCTCTCTGTCGCCCCCTGGTGTCTCCTCTTCTCTCTGTCGCCCCCTGGTGTTCTCTCTCTCTCTGTCGCCCCCTGGTGTTCCTCAGGACGAGTGCATGTTGCGGTACAAGGCGTTGGCGGAGCTGGTTCAGAAACGGAAACAGACCAAGACCTCGTGACCTTTGACCTCCCGGACTGTGTTGCCAAAGGTTTTACAGCCGGAGCCCCGCCCCTGCCCCGCCCCCGGACAGAGCGGTGCTGGACCCGCCCCTCCTTCAGTGCAGTTTATTTTTTGTTAATGATTTAGTGCCTTAACCGTCAAGTATTTATTACACTTTCAATAAACTTTAAAAACTGTCTGTTTGCCTGTCCATCTGAGAGCGCCCCTGGTGGAGCCGCCATTAAAGTCATTACATTTACTGAGCCAGAATCAAGGCCTTAAGTGTCATTAAGGGGATATAAAAAGATTAAACATGAACCTTCTGCTCTGGATTAAAGACATAATATATTCTTAAGTTTTGTCATTGAATGTTTTCATATAAAATAAAGCAGTTTATTCATAAAAATGTCCCTGAATAACGGACATTTCCAGGTTTAAATGTGTGCTTTTATTTCGTGACTCATTAGTTCCAAAGATTTGCTCAGAGGGATTTTGGAATCAACTCGTTAGTGGTAAAACAATTTCAGATTATTATTATTTTTTTAACTTTTGAAGTGTTTTATAAATAACTTTTTATGATGTGACTCTGGTTCATTCATGAGTCAAACTAATAACATTTCACTGTTACTGAGGCACCGTTAAAGCAGAACTAAGTCACTTGTTTACTTTAATAAATCCTTTCAGTCATTGTTCTGTGTGGAGTTTGCATGTTCTCCCCGTGTCTGCGTAGGTTTCCCCTACTACTAAAAACATGTACAATAGGCCAGGATGAATGTGAGTGTGTTTGAGCGTGCACATGGGGGATGACGGATTATCCCAAGGCTACAATCCGGTGTGGCTTGTTTACATGCGTGAGACCCATGTATGTTCATAACCTGCACTGTCCCATCAATAAACCAATAAATAAATAATTTGGGGGTCTTTCATCGCCCCCTGGTGTCTATGGGCAGAAAACCACAATTGCAACTTGCTGCCTCTGGGTCGGAGTCCACCAATACACACTAATGGAATCATGAAGAAGAAGCTAACAGGCTAACGGGCAAAGCTAACTGCGGGCTAGCCCCACTTAAACAGTATTTACAGCCAAGTTTGAGTGAAAAAAATGATCTCCATTGTGTAATTGGATGAACAATTTTTATTTTTTACTCTCACGGACAAATGAGTAAAAAACACAACATGCTACGACACCTGCAGTTGCGCTTATGGCCTCTAGGGGCATGAGTTACTTAGTTCTGCTTTAAAGCAGTACTAAGTACTGCTAAGAGTTACTTAGTTAAGTTATTTCAAAGTTACTCTTACTTATATAAATATATTGGCGACTTACCCACGTCTGAGTGTGACCTGCTGCTGTAGAAAAACTTTAAATGACACCGAGCCTTTGGTTTTTAGTTTGAAAATAAAGCCGTGCGAGCTGTTGAGATAAAGACCAAAACCACAAAGAGCCGAGAGTTCGAGCGTTAAAGCTGAAACACGTCGGCTCTGAGCTCAAAGCATCCGTCTTTTATCGAGAAACTTTTTTCAAAACATGATGGATTAAGAGACATGAATTTCCCGCGGACCAACATGAAACGAGAGGTATAAAGTAAAGAAAGGGATTGAAATAATGGTGAAAGAAGATAAAAGATGCAGAAAAGATAAAGTGCAAAAAAACACTTTAAAGTATCCGTCTGTAAAAGAAGAGCTTACCTGATGGTGCAGATAGTCGTCCCTATTTCTACTTTAATCTTTTATAGAGACTTTGAGTCCTGGATTTGGTTTCACACAGCCTGGTTAAACTGTTTGTCTAAACTGAATTCATATTAATAAGAATTCTAGATGAAGTCTTCGCGTCGAGGAAACGCAAATAAAAAACTCTTCAAAAACATTTATAAATATCAGTAACATATCAGAGGCTCAGAGTCAAGGTGGGCGGGGTCAACAGCAATCAGCCATGAGAGTCCAGGACAGACCAGTGGGTCTTCATGACAGTAAACTTCAGTCCGAGTAATTGGCAGTACTCCTATAGTGACTGCAATTAACTGCAGTATCCTGTGGGATTCCGTAGTATCAGTACTGCCCATCGGGCAGTAGTACTGTAATACTACTCCGCAGTACTGAATACTCTGCGGCCGCCTGCAGGTACTGCAGTACTGCGTCCCTCACTCAAGTGGACGCTCGCCAGATCCTCTTCAGAGCCGGTTCTTCTCTGTTAGTGTTGTTCAGACCAGACGCTGGACCAGGAGGGATCAGAGCTTGGACTCTTCAGCACTCACAGAGTCAGTGGTTTAATTATAACTACTATACTAACTACTATAGCCTAAACTACTAACTACTACTAACTATCATAACACCCTAACCACGGGAGCGGATCAGAGCCGTGACTCTTTCAGACACCTGGCCACAGTTCAGGCGTCTAAACGACTACAATAAGTACTGCCTGGCACCCGCTCTTTAACCTAAACCTAAACCCGCTCTTGAATCTAAACTAACCCATCTTGAATTCTAAACTAACCCGCTCTTTAATCTAAACCTAACCCGATCTTTAATTCTAAACTAAACCCGTCTTTAGACATTGGTTGCCCCTGTGCTACTTGCCGGCGACGCCTCGTCCACCAGGTTTAATGAAGGACTCTGTGGACAGGCATCTGACTCACCTGCAGCGTCTATGGCAGCAGCTCCCGGCACTCGCGGCCTGCACTTCCTGGTTAAAGCCTGTCGAGGCCCAACACCTGCAGACAACCAGGCCCTTTAGCACACGGCCTCCTGCGCATGCTAGTCTCCGCCCACCCAGCGCAGCTCCCCCGCGGACAGGAGGGAACAACAGCATAGATTCAGAGACTAACACCAAGGACAAGTTTTCAAAATAAAAAGATTTTAATGTGTGGCGTTTTCAAAATAAAAACTTTAAATGTGTGGTGTTTCAAAATAAAATACTTAAATTTGAGCTGTGTTCAAAATGAATGTCTGGAATGACACTAGGAAAGTCAAATGAGTATTTTGTGGCGGACTTAAATAAAATGTTCAGCAGGGCATTAGTCGTTGGCGTTAGGATGTTACGTTCTAGTTGAGTATGTTAGGTATAGATGGGTGTAGATTGAGTCATGGTCGCGGGCCATGATCAGGGGGAAGGTGCTAGTTGGGTTCTCTGTATGTAGTTAGGTGAAGTTAGGTATAGATGGTGTAGGTGTGTATAGTTGGGTGCATGGGTGTAGATGGGGTGTAGCGATGGGTGTAGAGATGGGTGTAGCATGGGTTGTCTAAGTTGGTGTAGATGGCCTGTAGTTAGGTGCTAGAGGATAGTGGGCTATAGTTAGGTATATGGGTGCTAGATGGGTATAGTGCGGTTAGTTAGGTATAGCATGGGTGTCAGTTTGTGTAGTTCGACTCACGGCGGCCGGGCCCCATGATCAGGGGGAAGGTGTAGGCAGCTGCAAGCCGCGGGCGTTGTGGCCGTACTGGGTGTAGAGGCGTTTGGGCATCCAGCCCTTCTCATTTGGCCCAGACACGTCACACAGAGCCAAGATGGCCGCCCCAGACCCAGCCGCCGGCCCGTTCACCCCGGCAACCAGCGGCTTCGGGGGAACTGAACCAGGGCCACTTCCACAAAACGTCCCTGCAGGGGGCGAACAGAGGACCACAAACAAAATACTAGGGTAAAGTGTGCTAGGGTAAAGTGCTGTAGGGTAAAGGGGCTGTAGGGCTGAAGCGGTTGTAGCGGTTAAAGTGTGTAGGCGTAAAGGGCGTTAGGTAAAGATGATAAGGGTGTAAAGTGTAAGTTGGGTAAGGAGTTGATAGGGTAAAGGTGTAGGGTAAACGGCGGTGCTAGGGCTTGAAGCGCGCTGCTAGGGTAACAGTAAAATGTCGGCTAGCCGGTAAAGGGTTGTAGTGTAAAGTGTGTGGGTAAAGCGGTCTGATTAGCGGTTAAAGGGTGTAGTGTTTAAGTGTGTAGGGTAAAGGGTGTAGGGTAAAGTGTGTAGGGTAAAAGGGTGTAAGTGTAAAGTGTGTAGGGTAAAGGGTGTAGTTTAAAGGGTGTAGTTTAAAGTGTGTTAGGTTAAAAGTGCTTTGAGCGTAAAGGGTCTGAGCTGTAAAGTGTGTTTAGCGGGTAAAGGGTGTAGGGTAAAGGTGTAGAGTAAAGGCGTGTTAGGCGTAAAGGTGTGTAGGGTAAACGTGCGTAGGGAAAGCTTGTAGTTGCTCAAAGTCGTGTAGCGGTAAAGGGTGTAGCCGGTAAGGGTCGTAGGGTAAAGGTGTAGGGTAAAGTGTGCTAGGCCGTAAAGGGTGTAGGGTAAAGTGTGCTAGGGGCTAAAGGTGCTCAGGTAAGTGTTGTGTAGGGTAAAGCGTTTGTAGGGGTCTTACAAGGTGTAGGGTAAAGGTGTAGGGTAAAAGTGTCGTAGGGGTAAAGGTGTAGCGGCCTGTAAAGTGTGTAGGGTACAAGGTGTAGTTGTTAAAGTGTGTTAGGGTAAGGTGTAGGGTAAAGTGTGTAGGGTAAAGTGTTGGGTAAAGGGTGTGGGTATAAGGGTGTAGGGTAAAGGGTGGTAGCGGTAAAGTGTGTAAGGGTAAAAGTGTGCTTAGGGTAAAGGGCGCTGTAGGGTATAAGGTGTAGCGGTAAGGGGTAGGAGTGTAGGGTTGAAGTGCTGTAGGGTAAAGGGTTGTAGGGGTAAAGGGTGAGGGCGTAGGCTAAAGGGTGTCAAGGTAAAGCGTTAAAGTGTGTAGGCGTAAAGGGCTGTAGGGTGAAGTGTGTAGGGTAATAGGTGTAGGGTAAAGGTGTAGGGGTGAAGTGTGTAGGGTAAAGTGTGTAGGGTAAGGGTGGTAGGGTAAAGGGTGTAGTTAAAGTGTGTAGGGTAAAAGGGGTTTAAAGTGTGTAGGGTAAAGTGGCTAGTAGGGTGAAGTGTGTAGGGTAAAGGTGTAGGCGGACAAAGGGTGTAGGGTGAAGTGTTGTAGGGAAAGGGTGTAGCCGGTAAAGGGCTGAAGGGTGTACGGGTAAAGGGTGTAAGGTAAACGGGTAAAGTGTGTAGGGTAAGCGGTGTTGGGTGAAGTGTATGTAGGGATAAAGCGCTGTAGTGAAAAGCGGTGATAGGGTGAATGTGTAGGGTAAAGGGTGCTAGGGTAAAGGGTGAAGGCGTGTAGGGTAAAGGTGTAAGGCTAAAGCGGGTAAAGTGTGTGGGTAAAGGGCCATGTAGGGTGAATGTTAGGGTAAAGGGTGTAGGCGTACAAAGGTGTTGTAGGGTGAAGCTGTGTAGGGGTAAGTGTGTAGGTAAAGGTTGTAGGGTAAAAGGTGTAGTTTTAAGTGTGTAGGGTAAAGGGTGTAGGTAAAGGGTGTGGGTAAAGTGTTGTAGGGTTGAAGTGCTTAGCGGTAAGGCGTGTAGCGTAAAGGGCTGTAGCGGTAAAGTGGTGTAGCGGTAAAGTGATTCTTGTAGGGTGAAGTGTGTAGAGGTACAAGGCGTGAGGGTAAAGTGTGGGTAGGGTAAAAGGGTGTAGTGTAAAGTGTGTAGGGTAAAGGGTGTAGGGTAAAAAAGGGTGTAGGGTAAAGGGTGTAGGGTAAAGGGTGTAGGCGGGTACAAGGGCTGTAGCGTAAGTGTCGTAGGTAAGTGTGTAGGGTAAAGGGTGTCAGGGTTAAAGTGTGTCCAGGGTGAAGTGTGTAGGGTTTAAAGTCGTGTAGGGTAAAGGTGTAGTATTAAAGTGTGCTAGGGGTAAAGGTGTAGGTAAAGTGTCGTCGGCGTAAAGGGCTGTAGCGGTAAAGTGTTTTTGCTTGGGTGAAGTGTGTAGGGTGAAGTGTGCTAGGGTTTAAACAGTGTGTAGGGTAAGTGTGTAGGGTTTAAAGGCCGTGCTAGGGTAAAGCTTGTGTAGGGTAAAGGGCTGTAGTGGTAAAGGTTGTAGGGTAAAGTGCTCTGTAGGGGCTAAAGGGTGTAGGGCTAAAGGGTGTAGTTAGGGTAAAGGGTCTGTAGTTTTTAAAGTGCTGCTAGGGTAAAGGCCGCTGTAGTGCGGTAAGTGCTGTAGGGTAAAACGGTGTAGGGTCAAATGTGTAGGGTCAAAGGGTGTAGTGAAGTGTGTAGCTGTAAAGGGTGAGGAAGGTGTAGCGCGTAAGGCGATTGTAGGTAAAGGGCTGGTAGGGTGACGTGCTGTACGTAAAGGGTGTAGGCGGTAAAGTGTTTAGGGTAAAAGGTGTAGGGTAACAAGTGGTGTAGGGTAAAGGGTGTAGTGTTAATAGTGTGTAGGTGAAGTGGTGTAGGGTAAAGTGTGGTAGGGTGACTAGTGGTCTGTAGCGGTTAAAAGTGTTGTAGTTTAAGTGTTGTAGGGGTAAAGGGATGTAGCCGGTAACAGGGTGTAGTGTTAAAGTGCTACGGGTGAAGGGTGTAGGGTAAAGGGTGTTAGCGGTAAGTGTGTAGGTTAAAGTGTTGTTAGGGAAAGGCGTTTTTTGAGTGTAAAGTGTGTGCTAGCGGTAAAGGCGTGTAGGGTAAAGGGTGTAGGCGTAAAGGGCGTAGGGTAAAGCTCCTGTGTAGGGTAAAGGTTGTAGCTGTAAAGTGTGGTAGGCCGTTAAAGGGTGTAGAGGTAAAGTGTGTAGGTAAAGGGGGGGGTAAAGGGTGTAGGGTAAAGTGCTGTAGGGTTAAAGTGATGTAGGGTAAAGGGTGTAGGGTAAAGTGTGTGCGGTAAAGGCGTAGGGTAAAGGTGTAGGGTAAAGTGTGTAGGGTAAAGGGTGTAGGGTAAAGGGTGTAGGGTAAAGGGTGTAGTTAAAGGTGTAGTTTAAGGGCGCTGTAGTGTAAGTGTGTAGGGTTAACAGCGGCTGTCAGCGGTAAAGTGTCCGTAGGGTAAAGTGTGTAGGGTAAAGGGTTTGTTAGGCTAAAGGGTGTAGGCGTAAGTTGTGCTGGGTAAAGGGGTTTAGGGTAAGGGCTGTAGGGTAAAGGGTTAGGCTAAAGGGTTGTAGCGGTAACAGGGCTGTCAGGGATAAGGGTCGCAGGTAAGTGATAGGTTTAAAGTCTGAAGGGTCGAAGTGTGTAGGCGGTACAAGGTGTAGGGTGAACGTGTTGTTAGACAAACCGCAGGCCCCGAGGGTGAAAGGGTGTAAGGGTAAAGGGTGTAGGGTAAAGGGTGTAGGGTAAAAGTGTGTAGGTATAAGGGTGTAGGGTCAAAGGGGCTGTAGCGGTGTAGGTCGAAGTGTTGCTAGGGCTAAAGGTGTGAAGGGTGTAGGGTTGTACGGGTGAAGGTGTAGGTAAGTGTTGTAGGGTAAAGGGGGTAGGGTGAAAGTGTGTAGGGTAAAGGGTGTAAGGGTAGTGGTGTAGGGTAAAGGGTGTGAGGGTAAAGTGTGTAGGGTAAAGGGTGGTAGGTGTAAAGGTTGCTAGGTTAAAGTTGTGTAGGCGTCAAGTGCTGTAGGTGAAGTGTGTAGGGTAAAGGGGTGATCTGGTAGCGTGAAGTGCTGTACGGGTACAAGGGTGTAGGGTAAGGGTCCTGTAGGGTAAAGGGTGTTAGGTTCGAAGGGTGCTGTAGCGGTAAAGGGTGTAGGGTGAAGTGGTAGGTAAAGGGTGTAGGGGTAAAGGTGTAGGGTTAAGTAGTGTAGGGTAAAGGGCTGTAGGTGTGAAGTGTGTAGGGTATGAAGTGTTGTAGGGTGAAGGTGTGTAGGGTAAAGGTGTCCAGGGTGAAGTGTCTGTAGGGTTACAAGGGCTGTAGGTAAAGTGTGTAGCGGTAAAGGGTCTGCAGGTAAAGTGTGTAGGGTAAAGGTGTAGGGTGAGTGTGTAGGCGTAACAGGCCCCTCTTGTAGGGTAAATGCGGCTTGTATGGTAAAGGGTCTGCTAGGGTAAAGTTGTGTAGGGTAAAGTGTGTAGAAAGGTGTAGTTTAAAGTGGTGTAGGGGTAAAGGGTGTAGGGTAAAGTGTGTAGGGTAAAGGGTGTAGGTAAAGTGTGTAAGGGTAAAGGGTATGCTAGGGTAAAGGCGCTGTAGGTTTAAAGTGTGTAGGGTAAAGCGGTGTAGCTGCGTAAAGTTGTAGCGGTAAAGGTGCTAGTTAAAGTGTGTAGGGTTTAAAGGGTGTACGCTTTTAAAGTGTGCTAGGGAAAGGCGTGTAGTGTACAAGTGTGCTAGGCGTAAAGTGTGTAGGGTAAAGGGTGTAGGGTGTAGGGAAGGTGGAAGTGTGTAGGGTAAGGGTGTAGGTAAGAGTGTGTAGGGTAAGGGTGTAGGGTAATAGGTTAGGGTGAAGTTGGTAGCGGGGAAAGGGTGTAGGGTAAAAAGTGCTGTAGCGGTAAAGGTGTAGGGTACGAGGGCTGTAGGGTGAAAGTGTGTCGCGGGTAAAGGTTTGCTAGGGTAAAGTGCTGTAGCGGTAAAGGCTGTAGGGTAAAGAGGTGTAGGGTAAAGTGTGCTAGCGGTAAAGGGTGTAGCGTAAAGTGTGTAGGGTAAAGGGTAGGCGTAAAGTGTGTAGCGGTAAAGTGTGTTAGTTTAAAGTTGTGTAGTAGGGTAAAGGTAGGGGTTAAAGGGTGTTAGTTTTAAAGTGTGTAGTTGTGACAGGGCTGTAGGGTAAACAGGGCTGTAGGGTGAAGGTGTTAAGTTTAAAGTGCTGTAGCGGTAAAGGGTGTAGGGTTAAAGGGCTGATCAGCGTAAAGTTGTGTAGGGTAAAGGGTGTATGGGTAAGGGTAGGGTAAAGGGGTAGGGTAAGGTGTGTAGGGTAAAAGGGTGTAGGGTAAAGGTGTGAAGGGTAAAGGTTAGTTTAAGTGTGTAGGGTAAATGGGTGGCTAGGGTAAGCGTGTGTTAGGGTAAAGGGTTGTTACGGGTAAAGTGTGCTAGGGTAAAGCGGTTGTAGTTTAAAGTGTGTAGGGTTAAAGGGTGTAGGGTTAAGGGTGCTGTAGGTAAAGGGTGTAGTTAAAAGTGTGTAGGTAAAGGGCTGTAGGGTGAAAGGCGTTGTAGTTTAAAGTGTGATAGTGGTAAAGGGTGTAGGAGTGAGGTGTGTAGGGTAAAGGGTGTAGCGGTAAGGTGTGTAGCTGGTAAAGGGTTGTAGGGTTTAAAGTGTGTAGGTAATGTGTGTAGTTTAAAAGTGTGTAGGGAAGGGTTTGTAGGGTAAAGTGTTAGGTTAAAGTGTGTAGGGTAAAGTGTGTAGGGTTAAGGTGTTAGGGTAAAGGGTGTAGGGTAAGGTGTGCTAGGGTAAAGGGTGCTAGGGGTAAAGTGTGTAGGGTAAAGTGTGTAGTTTAAAAGTGTGTAGGGAAAGGGTGTAGCCGGTAAGTGCTTTAGGGAAAGGGTGTAGGGTAAAGTGTGTAGGGTAAAAGTGGGTGTAGGGTGAAGTGTGTAAGGGTTATAGGGTGTAGGGTAAAGGTAGGGTTGAAGGGTCTGTAGGTAAAAAGGGTGTAGGGGTAAAGGGTGCTAGGGTAGTGCTGTAGCCGGTAAAGGGCGTGCTAGGGGTAAAGTGTGTCAGGGTAAAGGGTGTAGGGCGTAAAGTGTGTAGGGTAAAGGGTGCTAGGGTAAAGGGCTGTAGGGTAAGTGTAGGGTAAAGTGTGTAGGTAAAGGGTGTATGGGTAAAGTGTGTAGGAAAGGGTGTAGGGTAAAGGGTTGTAGGGTGAATGGTTGTAGGGTAAAGTGTTGTGGCGTGAAGGGTTATAGGGTCAAGCTGGTTAGTTTAAGGTAAAGGGTAGGGTAAAGTGGAGGGTGAAGTGTGTAGGGTGAAGTGTGTAGGGTAAAGGTGTGTAGGGTGAAGTTGTAGGGTAAGGTGTAGTTTAAAGTGTGTAGGGTCTTGAAGGGTGTAGGGTAATAAAGGTCGCTTGTAGGGGTGAAGGGCTGTAGGGTAAGGGTTCTGTAGGGTAAAAGGTGTAGGGTAAAGTGTGTAGAGGTAAAGGGTGTAGGTAAAGGGTGTAGGGTAAAGTGTTGTTAGGGTAAAGGGTGTAGGGTAAAGTGTGTAGGGTAAAGGGTGTAGGGTAACAGTGTGTTAGGGACAAGTGTGTACGGTAAAGTTGTGTTAGGGTGAAGTGTTGTAGGCGCCGTAAAGGGTCGTAGGGTAAAGGTTGTGGGTAAGGGTGTGGGTAAAGTGTTGTAGGTAAAGGGTGTAGGGTAAAGGGTGTAGGGTGAGTGTGTAGTAAAGTGTAGGGTGAAAGTGTGTAGGCGTAAAGGGTGTAAGGGTGAAGGTTATACGGTGAAGGTGTAGTTTAAAGTGTGTTAGGGTAAAGGGTGTAGTTTAAAGTGTGTAGGCGTGAAGGGCTGCTCAGGCCGGTAAAGGGCTCTGTAGTTTACAAGTGTGTAGGGTGAAGTGTTGCTAGGGGTAACAGCGGTAGGGTAAAGTGTGCTAGGTAAAAGGGTGTAGGGTAAAGTGTGCTAGTAAAGGGTGTAGGGTAAAGTGGTGTAGGGTAAAGTGGTGTAGGGTAAAGTTGTGTAGGTAAAGGGTGTAGGGAAAAAGGGTGTAGGGTAAAAGGGGTTGTAGCGGTGAAGTATGTGTAGGTGAAGTGTGCTAGGGGCTAAAGGTTGTAGGGTGAAGTGTGTAGGGTTAAAGGGCTGTAGGGTAAAGGGCTGTAGGCTTAAAGTGTTAGGGTAAAGGTGTAGGGTAAGGGTGTAGGTAAGGGTGTAGGTAAGAGGGTGGTAGGGTTGAAGTGTGTAGGGTTAAGGTGTAGGGGTACAAGGGTGTAGCGGTAAAGGGTGTTTAGGTGAACGTGTGTAGCGGTAAAGTGTGTAGCGGTAAAGGGTGTAGGGAAAGGCGTGTAGGGTGAAGGGTGTAGTTTAAAGTGTGTTAGCGGTTAAAGGGTGTAGCGGTAAAGGTCTGTAGTTTTAAAGTGTGTAGGGTAAAGGGTGTAGCGGTAAAGCGGTGTAGGGTAATGTGTGTAGGGTAAAGGGTGTAGGGTGAAAAGTGTGTAGGGTAAAAGGTGTTAGGTTGAAGTGTGTAGGGTAAAGGGTGTAGGTGACAGTGTGTAAGGGGTAAAGGGTGCTAGGGTAAAGTCGTGTAGGCGTAAGTGTGTAGTGGTAAGTGTGTTCAGGGTTAAAGGGCTGGTAGGGTAAAGTGTTGTAGGTAGGTAAAGTGTGTGTAGTTTAAAGGGTGCTAGGGTTAAAGGGTTGGTTAGGGTAAAGTGTGTAGCGGTAAGGGTGTAGGGCTAAAGGCTGCTAGGGGTAAAGGGTTAGTTTTAAATTGTGTACTGGAAAGGGCTTAGCGGTAAAGTGTGTAGGGTAAAGTGCCTGGTAGGGTAAGTGTGTAGGTTACAAGGGTGCTAAGGGTAAAGGTATTAGCGGGCTAAAGCTGTGTAGCGGTAAGTGTGTAGGGTAAAGGGTAGAGGGTAAGGTTGCTTAGTCTTAAGTGATTGCTAGTTGTAAAGCGTCTTGTGGGTGAAGTGTGTACGGGTAAAGGGGTAGGGTGAAGTGTTAGGTAAAGGGTGTAGGGTATAAGGTTGGGTGGGTGAAGTGTGTAGGGTAAAGGCCCGGTGTAGGGTAACAGTGCTGTTAGGGTAAAGTGTGTAGTTAACAGTGTGTAGGCGTAAAGTGCTGTAGTTTACAAGTGTTGTAGGGTAAGCGGTGTAGGGTAAAGGTGAGGTAAAGGGCCCTTGCTTAGCGTGAAGGGGTGTAGTTTAAAGTCTGTTTTGTAGGGTAAGTGTGTAGTTTAAAGTGTGCTAGGTAAAGGTCGTAGGGTGAAGTGTGTACGGGTAAAGGGGTAGGGTGAAGTGTTAGGTAAAGGGTGTAGGGTATAAGGTTGGGTGGGTGAAGTGTGGTAGGGTAAAGTGTGCTAGGGTAATAGTGTCTGTAGGGTTAAAGTGTGTTAGGGTAAAGTGTGTAGGGTAAAGTGTGCAGGGTAAAGGGTTGTAGGGTAAGGGTGTAGGGTAAAGGGTGTAGGGTAAAGTGTGTAGGGTAAAAGGTGTAGGGTAACAAGTGGTGTAGGGTAAAGGGTGTAGTGTTAACAAGGCCTGTAGTTTAAGTGTTAGCGGTAAAGCTGTGTAGGTTATAAGGGTGAGCGGTAAAGTGTGTAGCGGTACAAGTGTGTAGTTTAAAGTGCTGTCAGGTAAAGTGTGTAAGGGTAAAGTGTGTAGGGTAAAGTGTTAGGGTAAAGTGTGTAGGGTAAAGGGTGGTAGGGTGAAGGGTGTAGGGTAAAGGTGTGTAGGGTGAAGGGTATGTAGTTTAAAGTGTGCTAGGGTAAAGGGTGTAGCTTTTAAAGGTGTAGCGGTAAAGGGTTGTTAGGGTAAAGTGTGCTAGGTAAAGTGTGGTAGGGTGAAAGTGTGTAGGGTAAAGGGTGTAAGGGTAGTGGTGTAGGGTAAAGGGTGTGAGGGTAAAGTGTGTAGGGTAAAGGGTGGTAGGGGTAAAGGTGTAGTTTTAAAGCTGTGTAGGTAAAGGCTTGGCTAGCGGTAAAGGGTGTGCGGAAAGGCGTGTAGGTTGAAGTGCTGCTAGCGGCTAAAGGCGCTGGTTAGGGTGAAGTGTGTAGCGTAAAGTGCTGTAGGTAAAGGGTGTTAGGCGTTGAAGTGTTGTAGTGGTAAATGTGTAGGGGTCAAGTTGCTAGGGTAAAGGGTTGTAGGGTGAAGGTGCTAGCGGTAACAGGTGTAGGGTGAAGTGTGCTAGGGTAAAGGGTGTAGCGGTAAAGGGTGTAGGCGTGAAGGGTTCTGTTAGCGGTAAAGTGTGTAGGCGTAAAGGTAGGGTGAAGTGCTGTAGCGGTAAAGTGTGTAGGTGTAAAGGTGTAGGTTGAAGTGCTGTAGCGTTTAAAGTGGTAGTAAAGTGGTGTCAGTGTCAAAGTGTGTAGGGTAAAGCGCGTGTAGGGCTGAAAGACTGGTAGGGTTAAAGGGCTGCTAGGGTAAAGGCGTGTAGTTTAAAGTGTGTGTTTAAAGTGTTGGAGGCGGTAAAGTGTGTAGGGTAAAGGGCTGTAGGGTAAAGTGTGTTAGCCGCGTAAAGTTGTAGTTTAAAGTGGTGTAGGCGTAAAGGGTGTAGCGGTAAGGTTGTAGTTTAAAGTCGGTGTCAGGGTGAAGGGTGTAGTTTAAAGTGTTGTGGCGTGAAGGCCGGTACTATACAGGCGGTAAGGGTAAGGGTAGCTTAAAGGGTGTAAGTTTTAAAGGTGTAGGGTGAAGGTGGTAGGTAAGGGGTAGGGTAAAGTGTGTAGGGTAAAGGGTGACGTTAGTGTACAGTGTGTAGCGGTAAAGGAGTGTAGGGTTAAATGTGTAGCGGTAAAGCGGCTGTAGAGGTAAAGTGTGTAGGTAAAGGCGTGTAGTTTAAAGTGTGAGGGATGAAAGTGTGTAGTAAAGGGTGTAGTTTAAAGTGTGAGGGTAAGTGTGTAGCGCGTACAAGTGTGTAGGGTAAAGTGTTGTAGCGGTGACAGTGTTGTAGGTTAAAGGGATGTAGCCGGTTAAGAGTGGTGTAGGGTGAAGTCTTGTAGCGGTAAAGGTGTAGGCGTAAAGTGTGTAGCCGGTACAGTGTGTAGGGTTAAAGGGTATTATTGGTAACAGGTCGTGTAGGGCTTAAAGCTGGTGTAGCGGTAAAGTGCTGTAGGCGTGGTGTGTTAGCGGTAAAGGGTTGTAGCGGAAAGTGTGTAGGGTAAAGTGGTGTTAGGGTAAAGGGTGTAAGTTAAAGGTGTAGGGTTAAAGGGTGTAGGGTAAAGGGTTGTAAAGTCTTAAAGGGTTGTAGTCGTAAAAGCGGGTGTTAGTCGGTAAAGTGTCTGTAGCGGTTAAAGGCGTGTGTAGGGTAAGGTGTGTAGGTAAAGGGTTTAGCCGGTAAAACGTGTCCTGAGGGTAAGTGTGTAGTTTAAAGTGTGTAGGTAAGGTGTAGGTAAAGGTGTAGGGTGAAGGGTGTAAGTTTAAAGTGTGTTACGGTTAAAGTCGTCGTAGGGTAAGTGTTGTAGGGTTAAAGGGTGTTCAGGGTAAAGGCTGTGTAGGGGTGAAGGGTTCATAGGTGAAGGGTGTAGTTTCAATGTCTGTAGGGTCAAAGGCTGTTAGTTTAAAGCTGTGTAGGCGCTGGAAGGGTGAGGGTAAAGGTGTAGTTTAAAGGTGCTGCTAGGGTAAAGTGTTGAGGGTAAAGTGTGAGCGGTAAAGGGTGAGGGTAAAGTGTGTAGCCGGGTAAAGGGTGTAGGGTAACAGGGCTGTAGGGTAAAGTTGTGCTTAGCGTAAAGTGTGTAGTTTAAAGTGTGTAGGGTGAAGTCGCGTAGGGTAAACGGGTGCTAGGGTGAAGTGTTTGTATCGTAGGGTAAGTGTGTAGGGCGTAAAGGGTGTAGGGTGAAGCTGCTGTAGGGTAAAGGGTTGCTAGCGTAAAGGTGTAGGTGTGAAAGTGCTTGCTAGGGTAAGTGTTGCTTAGCGGCTAAAGGGTCGTAGTTGAAGTGTGTAGGGTAAAGGGTGTAGGTGACAGTGTGTAAGGGTAAAGGGTGTAGGGTAAACTGTGTAGGGTAAAGAGGGGTAGTTAAATGTGTAGGCTGGTAAAGTGCTGTAGGTAAAGGGTGTAGGGAAAGGGTGTAGGGTGAAGGGTGTCAGTTTAAAGTGCTTGTAGGGTTACAAGGGCTGTAGGTAAGGCGTGTAGTTAAAGTGCTGTAGGTGTAAGGCTGCAGGGAAAGGGCTTGTAGGTAAGGTGTGTAGGCGTGACAGGGTGTAGTTACAGTGTGTCGGGTAAAGGCTGAGTAGAGGTAAAGTGTGAGGGTAAAGTGTGTAGGAGTAAAGGGTTGTAGGGTAAAGGGTGTAGGGTAAAGGGTGTAGGGTAAAGTGTGTAGGGTAAGGGTGTAGGTAAAAGTGTGGTAGGGTTTAAAGTGTGATAGGGTAAAGTTGTAGCGGTAACAGGGTGATAGGGTAAAGGGTGTAGGGTTAAAAGTGTTAGGGTAAAAAGTAGGGTAAAGGGTGTAGTGTAAAGTGTGTAGGGTAAAGGGTGTAGGGTAAAGGTGTAGGGTAAAGTGTGTAGGGTAAAGTGTTGGGTTAAAGGGTGTAGCGGTAAACGTGTAGGGTAAAGTGTGTATTAGGGTAAAGTGTTGTAGGGTAAAGTGTTGTAGGGTAAAGGTTGTACGGTTAAAGCGTCTTAAGGGTTATAGGGTGTAGGGTAAAGGTAGGGTAAAGTGGTAGGTAAAGTGTGTTAGGGTGAAGTGGTGTAGTGGTTGAAGTGTTGGGGGTAAAGGGGAGGGTTGAACGGGTGTAGGGTAAAGTGTGCTAGGTAAAAGTGTGTAGGGTAACATTGTAGCCGGTAAAGGCGTGTAGGGTATAAAGGGTGCTAGGGTAAGTGTTGTTAGGGTAAAGTGTGAGTGTAAAGTGATGTAGCCAGGTAAAGGCGTGTTAGGGTAAAGGGTGTAGTTTCTTAAAGGTGTAGGGTGGTAAAGGGTGTAGGGTAAAGGGTGTAGGCGTAAGTGTTGTAGGGTAAAGGGTCTGTTAGTAGTTTAAAGTGTGCTTACGGTTAAAGGTGTGATAGCGCGTAAAAGGTGCTAGGCGTAAAGTTGTAGGGTAAGTGTGTAGGGTAAAGGGTGTAGGGTACAGTTGTGTAGGGTAAGGGTGTAGTGAAAGTGTGTAGGGTAAAGGGTGTAGGGGTAAGGGTGTAGGTTAAGGTGAGTTTAAGTGTGTAGGGAAGGGTGTAGTTTAAAAGTGTGTAGAGCGTAAGGGTGTAGTTAACAGTGTGCTAGGGTAAAGGCGTGTTAGGGTAAAGTGTGTAGCGTAAAGGGTGTAGTTTTAAAGGGTGTTAGGTAAAGTGCTGCTGTAGGGTAAAGTGTGTAGGGTAAAGGGCTGTAGCGGTAAGGTGTGTAGGGTAAAGGGTTCTGTAGGGTTAAAGGGTGTATCTTAACAGTGCTGTAGGGTAAAGGTGTAGGGTAAAGGGTTGTAGCGTCAAGTGATGTAGCGGTGAAGTTGTAGTTTAAAGTGTGTAGTTTAAAGTGTGTAGGTAAAGTGGTAGGGTGAAGGTGTAGGTAAGGGTTGTAGCGGTGAAGTGTGTAGGTGAAGTGTGTAGGGTCAAGGGTGGAGGGTGAAGTGTGTAGGGTAAAGGGTTGTAGGGTAAAGTGTTGTAGGGGTAAAGGGTGTAGGGTGAACAGTGTGTAGGGTAAGTGTTGTAGGGTAAAGGGCTGAGGTGAAGTGTGTAGGAAAAGCGGTGTCAGGGTAAAGGGTTGTTAGGTTTAACAGTGTGTAGTTTAAAAGTGTTTGTAGGGTAAAAGTGTGTAGGGTATAAGGTGCTAGGGTAAAGTGTGTAGGTTAAAGTGTTAGTTTTAAAGTTGTTGTAGGGTAAGGGTGTAGGGTTAGTGGTTAGGGTTTAGAGCATAGGTCAGTGTGTAGGGTTTAGGGCATAGGGTTTAGTGTGTAAGGGTTTAAGAGCATAGGGTCACAGTTGTTGTACGAGTTGTTAGGGTAAAGGGCTGTAGTTTAAAAGTTGGCTAGGGTGAAGTGTGTAGCGTAAAGTGTGTAGGGTAAAGTGTGTAGGTAAGGCGTTAGGGCGTAAGTGGTGTAGGGTTTTGGGCATAGGGTTAGTGGTAGGGGTTTAGACAATAGGGTCAGTGTGGAGGGTTTAGGTAGGGTTAAGTGTGTAGGTTTAGGGCATAGGGTCAGTTTTAAAGTGTTTGTACGGGTAAGGTTTGTGGGTAAAGTTTGTGTAGGGTGAAGTGTGTGGGGTTAAAGGGCTGTAGGGTAAGTGGCTTAGGGTAAAGTGTATAGGTCAGTGTGTAGGGTTTAGGGGCATAGGGTTAGTGTGTAGGGTTAGGGCATAGGGTCAGTGTGGAGGGTTTACGGGCAATAGGGTTTCGTGTGTAAGCGGCTGTAGGGCGTAAAGGGTGTAGCGGTGAAGTGCTGTAGGGTAAGGTGTCTAGGTAAAGTGTTTGTAGCGGTAAAGGTGTCAGGCGTAAAGGGTGAGGGGGTAAAGTTGTAGGTCATGTTGTAGTGAGTAGGGGGTAAAAGTGGTAGGTCATGTTTTAGTGAGTAGTGGTAAAGTGTAGGTCATGTAGTGAGTAGGGGTAAAAGTGTAGGTAATGTTCTGCTAGGGTAAAGTGTGTAGTTTAAGTGTGTTAGGGTGAGTGCTGTAGGGTAAAAAGGTGTAGGTAAGGGTTTGTAGGGTAAGTTTTAGGGTCTTAGAGCATAGGGTCAGTGTGTAGGGTTTAGAGCATAGGGTTAGTGTGTAGGGTTTAGGGCCATAGGGTCAGTGTGTGTAGGGGTGAAGTGCTGTGGCGTGAAGTGCTGTAGGGTGAAGTGCTGTAGGGTAAAGTGTCTGTAGGGTAAAGTGTGTAGGGTGAACGGGCATGTAGGTAAAGGGCTGCTAGGGTGAAGTGTGTAGCGTAAAGGGTGTGGGTAAAGTGTGTAGGTTTTAAAGGGTGTAGGGCTTAAGTGTGTAGGGTAAAGTGTGTGTAGGGTAAATAGGGGTAAAAGTGTAGGTCATGTAGTGAGTAGGGGGTAAGTGTAGGTAGTTTGGTAGTGAGTAGGGGTAAAGTGTAGGTCAATGTAGTGAGTAGGGGTAAAGTGTTTGTAGGCGTGAAGGGTTGTAGAGGTAAAGGGTGTAGCGGTAAAGGGTTAGGCTGAAGTGTGTAGGGTAAAGTGTGTAGGGTAAAGGGCT
>VHKM01000928.1:0-83283 GCA_007210695.1 Neogobius melanostomus | reverse complement strand
CTCAAGTCTCAAGTGGAACAGATTTTGGAGCACAGCGGACGCACGGTAAAACAGTTTCACTTGATTTAACTCTGGAGCACTGAATGGTTCCTTAATCTTTACTGAAGGGTTGGGGCCTAAGGCGCTGAAATGAGATTCAGCAGCCAGAATAAGCAGGTTATAGGAAGTTTGAAGAAAGGATATGGAGATTGGGCATGATTAGAAAGTGGGGGATACACCATGCGGAATGACCAAAGACATCTCAATTAGTGGACACTTTGACAAGAAGAGCTATTTAACAAACCGAGGTCGAGTGTTGCTGGCTTCCTGGTTTCGAAGAACCTATTGGCAAAGCTGATCATAAAGCCTGGTTGGAAATGGATGATGAGCAAACTCGTGATGGCGCAGTGTCCCTTTGTAACCTTGAGGAAAATGCCACATTGGTGGTTAATTGTGCTGTCTATTTTTACTTGTGTTTTTTTTTTTAAATCTTCCGTTTATCTTTATCAATTGTCTTCATAAATCTTTTTAATAAGGAGTTTCGAGGAACAACATTATCATGTATGAGGTGTAAAAGAGATTTATTATAAACTGAAACATCATTTACAACTGTGCGTTATTTACAGTGGCTCAGTATTAATCTGAGATTTTAGTGGCATAGAACCGCTGACTCAATGCTGCTGAATGACACTCTCATATTTTAGATTTTGTCAACAAAATGGCATTTTTATACATGAATATTTCTTTTTATATAAAAAATGAAATGGAAAGAAGTTGCAACACACATTTTCCAATAATTAATGCAAAGTTTGCAAATGGATTCAACTAATTTATTTCCCTATTTATTGATAGTTTCCACCTCATAATCTGTTGTGAATGTGTTTATTCATGAGTTTTCAAGGGACACATTACTGTATGAAGTTTAAAAAGATACATTTATTCAGAATGAACATATTTACAACTGTGCAGTTATTTACAGTGGCTCAGTGATTAATTAATGAACTTTCAAAATCCTCATCAGCAACATCAAAGTACCCTGTGAAGTCAATATCTGGCGGCAAATATGGTTCTTCAGGAATGTCTGGGAACTCGCATAAATCAAAGTCTTGAAATATTTGTGAACAATTCGTATGATTTCCTGCCATGTTTTATGTCGAACACAGGTAGTTTCCTCATGACATCAGTTATGACAAATATTTCAGAAAGACTTTCACGAATTGACTCAATGAGCACAATGCTGAAACCAGTGCAGAATGAGGCATTTGTCTACAGGTGTTCATTGGGTGGAATTAGACTGTCCCTATACTTCTCCAAAAGCTTTCTGACCAGTTCTGCTCATCTAATGTGATTTGTCTGCATTTGACAGGTGTTAAAATCTATTTGTGCATTTCGTAATTGGGTTTGATACAGAGTAACACTTGCATAATGAAATGGCAATAGGTGCAGCAAGAATGTCCTGGCTCAACACTGGACACTTTTTCTCAAAATGTGAGTATAGGGCCTTCCTAAAACAGCCCTTTAGGCTTTCTTGAAGAACTGTCTTTACTGCCTTGTCTGTGTTGGCTAGCTGTTTGTTGGCATAAAGAACAGCATAAGCGGGAGAGCCATCTCTGCCTGCTCTTCCAACCTGCTGGAGAGTGGCCTCTGTGTCCTCTGGTAACCCATACATGACCACATGGGAGACCTTGGGGAAATTTAGGCCGACTCCAAGTGCTGTAGTTGCCACAGTTACTCTGCAGCTGCCTTCTCCATTAAATGAAGAAAGTACCCTGCTCTTGTTCACGGGTAGAGTATGGCTGTGAAACATCCCAATGAGTAGGTTTGTACCTACTTTCTCTTCACCGACCCAGGCGCTGTCCCCAAGTTCAGCCTTGAGGTGGAGGAATACTCGTATAACAGTGTTTATTGTCCGGCAGTATATGATGATCGGTATCATCTCCAGGCCTTTCTCTTTCAAGTCTCTCACCAGCCAGTCGAAACAGTCCAGAGAATCTGCTGTAAGTCGCCTTACCGACAATCTAATGTTGGGTCGATTGGGGCTAACAATGATGTTGTTTTCATTTTTGAAGTGTAGCTGTCTCCTGACAATGTATCTTGAGTGCAAATACCTATAAAACTAATATACAACCCATCTTCTTATTACAAAAGAAAGCAATTAGAGTGATCAGCCATGCAGAATACTTTGCTCCAACAAATCCACTTTTTAGGCAAGGCAAGTTTATTTGTAGAGCACAATTCATACACAGGCAATTCAAAGTGCTTCACAGTTGCATAAAATTACAAGAAAACAGATAAAATCAATCAATAAAACATCAACATAAAGTTAATCAATTACAGTAAAAGGCAAGAGTGCAGATAAAATACTTTCAGTTTTCATATGCACGGGTAAAAAGAGCTGTTTCAGCCTGGATTTGAACATTGTCAGAGTTGAGGCCTGTCTCACATCCTCATGAAGACTGTTCCAGATTTTAGCTGCATGAAACTGAAACGCAGCCTCACCGTGTTTATTATTGACTCTGGGAACCACCAGGAGACCCCTCCCTGAAGTTCTCAGGGCCCGAGATGGTTCATATGCTCTAACATGTCAGAGATGGACTTTGGTGCTAAACCATGAAAAGACTTGTACACAAGCAGAGCTGTTTTAAATTCTATTCTCTGAGTGACAGGAAGCCAGTGCAGAGACCGGAGCACTGGACTAATGTGGTGGTATTTCCTGGTTCTTGTCAGGACTCGAGCAGCAGCGTTCTGGATGTACTGCAGCTCTAACAGCTCGTTCAGAAAGGCCAGTGAGCAGGCCGTTACAGTAGTCTAACCTGCTGGAGACAAATGCATGGATGAGTCTCTCTAAGTCTGGTTTTGACACTAGTCCTCTGATCTTAGCAATATTTTTCAGATGGTAAAAAGCTGATGATGTTATTACTTTGATGTGGCTGTTTAGGTTCAGGTCTGAGTCCATGATTACTCCTAGATTTCTAACCTGATTTTTTGGTTTTAGAGAGAGAGAGACTCAAGGTGACTGATAACACTTTGTCTTTGTGTCTGTGGGCCAAAGACAATGATCTCAGTTTTGTCTGAGTTTAGTTGGAGAAAGTTGTTTTGCATCCACAAACTGATCTGTTGGATGCAGTGACAGAGTGTATCTACAGGCCCATGTTCACCTGCCGTCAGTGACACATAGATCTGAGTGTCATCTGCGTAGTTGTGGTACGACACATTGTTACTGTTTATTAGCTGACCCAATGGAAGCATGTACAAGTTGAATAAGAGGGGTCCCAAGATTGACCCCTGGGGGACTCCACAGGTCATGGAAATTTTGTCTGAGACACAGTTGCCAATTTCGACAAAGTACATCCTATCCTCGAGATAGGACTTGAACCAGTTTAGAGCAGTATCAGAGATTCCCACCCAGTTTTCTAACCTGTGAAGTAAGATCCCGTGGTCCACTGTGTCAAAGGCAGTGCTCAGGTCCAGCAGAACTAAAACTGAGACCTTACCTGCGTTGGTGTTCATACGGATATCATTTGTCACCTTGATCAGAGCTGTCTCAGTGCTGTGGTGGGCCTAAATCCTGACTGGAAAGTATCAAACACATTGTTAGATAGGAGAAAGTAAGTGAGCTGTTGATATATTACTTTCTCTAGGACTTTTCCTAAGAACGGTAGGTTTGATCAAATCAAATCAAATCAATTTATTTATATAGCACATTTAAAACAACTGTTGTTGACCAAAGTGCTTCACAAAAAGGTCTACAGTACAAAAGTTATAGTAAAATAATAATAAACAAAACACAATATACAAGCAGCAAAGCACTAACAGCTCCGATTTTGGCCATGATGTGCTAGACAGTGTTAAAAGCTTTTGCATAGAAATGTGTCTTAAGCAATGATTTAAAATGGTCAAGTGTCTGTGCAGCTCTTATGTGGAGAGGCAGGTCATTCCACAGTTTAGGAGCTGCAACAGAGAAAGCCTGTCCCCTTTGGTCACACGCTTGGAGCGAGGAACCTCCAAGAGCAGCTGATCAGCAGATCTCAGAGCCCTAGCGGGGGCGTGGCGTACAAGAAGCTCAGACAAATACAGAGGAGCAGTGCCATGGAGACATTTGAAAACAACAAGTAGAAGCTTAAACCTTATCCTGTAATACACAGGAAGCCAATGCAGAGCAGCTAACACAGGGGTGATATGCTGTCGCTTTTGGTCCCTGTAAGGAGACGAGCAGCTGCGTTTTGTACCCCCTGGAGGCGACGAATTGAACGCTGACAAGACCAATGTACACAGAATTACAATAATCAAGTCGCGAAGTTATAAAAGCATGAATGGCTTTCTCAAAGTCACAGGCAGGTAGATAATTTTTACCTTGCTTAGAGTTTTAAGGTGGAAAAAGCTTGATTTGACAACATGATTTATATGTTTCTCAAATTTAAATTCATTGTCTACAAACACACCGAGATTCCTTGCAAAAGGGTGACAGAAAGAGGCTAGAGGGCCGATGGCGCTGTCACAATTGTTGAGAACATTTGAATCAGAATTTCCAAATATTAAAATTTCTGTCTTATCTTTGTTTAGGCTTAAAAAGTGGCCTCCATCCATAACTTAACTTCTTGTATACAATCCAACAAAGGATTCAGTGATCCCTTAGAGCTAGACTTTAGTGGCATATAGATCTGCAAATCGTCAGCATAAAATGATAACCGACTTGTGTTTCTCTAGAATCAGTCCAAGGGGTAGAAGATACAGAGAAAATAACAAAGGGCCTAAAATGGACCCTTGAGGCACTCCACAATGAATAGGTGACACAGATGAGAAGCAAGAGCCAACATTAACTGAAAACTTCTATCTTTTAAATATGAATCAAACCATTTCAGAACAGTGCCTTTGAGTCCCACAGACAGCTCAAGGCGTGATAAAAGAATGCCATGATCCACTGTATCAATGCAGCAGTTAAGTCCAGGAGCACAAGCACAGAGTGACCTCCACAGAGTGTCCTCCTTGATATGGGCCGGTAGTTGTTCAGTACCTTGGGATCAAGGCTGCTCTTCTTTAGAAGAGGCTTAATGACTGCGGTTTTCAAGGCCTTTGGAAATGCTCCAGTCTCAAATGAGATGTTAACTAACTGAACAAGTTGTGGTAACAAGCTGGTCAGCACAGACTTCAGAAATCTAGTGGGTAATTCATCAAGGCAGCATGTACATGAACTCAGACCCGAGATGACCTCTTCGATTGTTTTGTCAGTAACAGGAGTGAAATGTGTCAGCTCAAGGTGTTTATCTGGTGTCAGGGTTGCTATTTGTGTTGTGGAAATTATGGCATTTTTAATGCCTCGGACTTTGTCATAAAAAAATATTGCAAACTCATTGCACTTAGATGTAGAGATTAGTTCTAAGGGCAGTGAAACTGGAGGGTTAGTTAATCTGTTTACTGTGGAAAACAAAACACGAGAATTGTTTCTGCAGTTTGCGATGATTTTAGAGAAGTACTTCTCCCTTTGTCCACGCAAAATCTGGTTGAACTCACAAAGCACTTCTTTGTATATCTCAAAATGAACCTGGAGCTTTGACTTGCGCCATTTCCGTTCGGCTTTTCGGCACTCCCTTTTCTGTGCCCTGACCGAATCTTCACTTCTCCAAGGTGCCTTTTGTCTATTGTTAACCATTTTAACCTTAACAGGAGCAATAGTATCCACAAGCATTTAAGACGCTTGATGTGTAAGAGTCCAACAGATTATCAGCATTAGAACATGGAGGATTTTCAAATCTGATCATTTCCATAAACTGTGTCCTTGTTGTATCATTTATGTGTCTTCTTTGAATAACTCCAGGCCCAACCACTGGTTTGGGTGTAACAGACAGGTCAAGAAGACAGAAAAATGATCAGATAAAGCAACATCAACAACATTCACATTTGATATATTAATACCTTTGTAATAATTAGATCTAGAGTGTGACCTTTGTTGTGGGTTGCCTAACTCACGTGCTAAGTTAAACCAAACATTTCAAGAACAGCATTAAGTTATTTTGCATGCCTGTCATTGGTCACATCCACATGCACATTAAAATCACCTGAAATGACTAAACAATCAAACTCAGTGCATATAAATGAAAGTAATTCAGTAAAATCTTCGATAAAACAATTCCGTGGTGGTTTGTAAATAGTCATATAAAGTATGGAAGATTGTTTTATCTCTATTTGAAAGACACATACTCAAATGACAATTTGTGGATGACTATATTGTCCCTGAATATTGCACAGACACCCCCGCCCTTTGGTTTTGGCGTGTTTCAGACACAAAATTGAAATTTGATGGACTACACTCAATCAAAACTGTGTTACCAGTGTTTTTGTCAAGCCATGTTTCAGTTAAAAACATAAAATCTAGATTATAAGAGGAAATAAAACTATTTATTAAAAAGGACTTGTTTTTTAACGATCTGACATTGAGTACAGCATGTTTGAGATTTATCTCTGTTTGAGTGGATGGAATCTTTTTGCAAGGGATATGGATTAGAGTTCTTTGATTGGACGGTCTGATTGTCCCTCTCTTATCTAATCTATGTTGTTTGACAGTACTAATTGTTTCAGAAGAACATACTCCCTCTGTGGACCTCTGGTTGGTTTTGAGTTTGCTATGCATGGTAGCAACGGAGAGGCCCCTAATGTCCTAGACAGCAGCAGTGAAGCTGCTTGAGATAACAGCCTTGGGCACCGGTGATTATTTATATTTTATTAGACTAAATATCTTAAAATTGCATGATCTTGTTGATGTTTACACAGCAGTTGTGATGTACAAGGTTTACAATCTCATGCTTCCTCACTGTTTACAAGAGATGTTTCAAACTAGAGAATCTAGTTACAACCTCAGAGGAACTGACCTGCTACAAAAACCCATGGTGAAGAGTAATACTAAGAGGAGGTGTTTATCAGTCAAAGGAGTTGATCTATGGAACGGTCTACCTATTCAACTTAAGGGCTCCAAAACTATTAATGCATTTAAGAAAATGTATAAGGTAAACATTATGGAGAAGTATAGAACACTTGAATGAAGATCATAAGAAAGAAGTTGATCGAGGATGCATAATATAATTTTGATTGTTGAAGTTTAAGTTTTGTGCTTACATGTTACCATCGTTGGTATAAGAGAAACTGTATAATGTGTCATCTTTGGATATAGTGTCTCAGTTGTAAAAGGGGTTAGGCAAAATAAGTCTTGACTTCAGCCTAAACCCCTTTCAGGCAGGCATCATCTAGCACTTAAATTCTGAATGTAAATTTTTTTTCTTATTGTATAATGTATAAGATCTTTGAAAATCATGTGACCTAAGATCTAAATGTTCATAATGACCGAAAATAAATTACTACTACTACTACTACTACTACTACTACTACAAATCCACAGATGCAGTCAATGCCAATACTGGTGTTCCTAAAATAAATAAATAAATAAATAAATCAACAACTCAAAAACATGGAAGTCATTTGCATTTAATAATAATAATAATAATAATATTTATTTAAAAGCGCCTTTCAGAACACCCAAGGACTCTGTACAATGACCACAAAAAAAACACATTAAAAACAAGAGCAACAAAATAAAACTGAGTGCAACATTGAGAAGGTGTGCGCGTGTGTAGGACTGCCTGAACAGGTGAGTTTTGAGTCTGGATTTGAAGAGTGGCAGGGAGTCTATGATACGGAGGTCGAGGGGGAGAGAGTTCCAGAGCTGGGGAGCAGAGCGGCTGAATGCTCTGTGCCCCATGGTGACGAGTGGCCGGTGGCACGGAGAGTTTGAGAGTGGAGGTGGAGCGGAGTTGCGATGTGGAGGAGGTCAGATATGTACGGAGGGACCAGGTTATGAAGTGCTTTGAATGTGATGAGGAGTATTTTGAAGTTGATTCTTTGTTTTATGGGAAGCCAGTGGAGTTGTTGTAGGACGGGGATGATGTGGTGAGAGGTAGGTGATGATTCGTGCTGCAGCGTTTAAGTCATAGCACAGCATACTTAATTTACACTGAATACACTGTATGATATTGTAACAGTACTTTGAAAAGAACAATATCAAAGTGACAACAAGGCATTACTTGATATTACAATGTGTATTTTTGTTATGTCATAATGAGTTAAGAGCACTGCAAAATCAGTGGGGTGAGAGGTGAGATATTCCACTAGTAAGACCATAATTAGAAAGCTGGTTGCTCGTTGAAAGGGTAATGGGTTGGGTGAGGTGACAAAGTTTTAAATGTCCAAGTAAAAGAAATGTAGTGTCAAACCACATTACGGTGATCTCTTAAGTGTTTACCTACCTTGTTTTACGATTGCCCGAAGTTCCCCCAACCTCGAAAAGCTTTCCCTAAAGGCCTTCCGTCCTTTCGCAGCCTTGCCCCTGTTTGAAAAAAACCCCCACAGCTGCAGCTTAGAGATGTTCAATTTGTCATTTGTATTGGAAATAGTTTACGCTTGTACTTCACACGTTTAGTTACAATACCGACTCAAGCTTCAACAACTTTTATCGGGTATTCTACATGTGCACACAGCTGAAAGCTATGTCCCGGGAAACTTTAGCTGTAGATTGATATTGAAAAGTAACACACAGTGACACTGTGTAGGTACAGTAGGTAAAGGCATGACAATAATATTAACAAATACCACTTACCATTTATATGTAAGATGGACTTCGTCCACAACGATGCCTATCAGGTTGGTCCTGTATATGTCGGTGGATAGCAAGTTCTCCCACTTGGCGCTCAGCCAGGCCTCGGGACTGCCTAACAGAACCTGGTACCGGCAACTCTTGATTGCATTTTCCTCCACGGGACCCAGCTGTGTCGCAGGAATCCCGAGCTCAGCTGCCTCCTTTATCTGGTCCTCCATCAAGGCGATCAATGGCGAAACCACCGCAACGACCGGGTTTTCGCTAAACCCATTAGCTTAGCCACATAGATCAGGCTTTTGCCAAATCCTGTAGGAAGCAAGGCTAAAACATCTTTCTTGGTATTGATAAAAGATTGTAAAGCCAAACGCTGTTGATCTTTTAAATAAACTTTCGAAGTAAACTATTTAGAACACGGTCTACAGCTTGATCGAAAGATAGCTTTGGGTCTGCTGCAGTCATGTTGGATTCGTAAAAAAACTACAAGCTTCCGTATGTCGAATAGTACCGTCCCTCCTCGTTCTGTGATTGGTCCCCAAATCCATGTGAAGATTTTGGCCATGGTCCCCAGACTGCTGTGGAGTTCGAAAGGATTCGAGCGCACACAGCAGTCTGGCGTTAGCCAGGCTTTTGCTTAGCAGCAACTATGCAGACATTTTTTTCCTACAGAATCTCGCAGCAGTGGCTCCGCCTGAAGTGAACACACACTTCACATACACACAAACACATACACACACATATTATATTATATTATCTGATTACAAGCCTTTCAAGCGTCCTAATAGAAGCAACAACGCGATCCGTGCGGTTAGGTGTGTAGACACTATAACAGCATCATTTGACGGCAGTGATGCCAGTAACTAGTTACTTAGTAACAAGTTCCTGTAATCTGATTACTTTTTCAGTAACGAGTTACTATTTCCAAACAAGTAATCAGATTAAAGTTACTTTTCCAAGTCACAGTGAGTTACTATTTTGTCATTTCCTTTGTAAAATAAGTAAATGGCGAGTGACGTAACATCAGACAAGTCACGTTTTTAGCCTGAGAACACAAATATTGGTTGGGGAGAGAGATGAAAATACGTCATTTTTCTGAATCTGTTTCAGCTTTGTTGATGTTACAGCTAAAATGCACTTCCAATAAATTGAGTGTTAAAGGGTCTGTCATTAGTGTGATGAGACAGTAGAGATGTCGGCAGCACCTGAACGTAACTAATAAAGTAACTTGTAATCTAAGTAATCTGTAAAGTAAGAGTTACTTTTCAAAGGAGTAATCAGTAATCATTAATATATTACTTTTTCAAGTAATATGTAGCAACACTATTTGACGGTAGGCAAGCTAATTACCTAACTATATGTAGATGTTATACATTCTCAAAACACAATTGCCATGAATTGTACGTTTTGCTATTGAAGCAAACATTTCAAAACGTTTGTTGTAGATTGTTGAAAGAGACTAACAGATGTAGCTAGTACACATAATCTGGGATTAAATGGAGTTTAAATCATATATTTGATGCTTTTGTTTGTGCAGACCACATTGACAGCCTCATTCTGATTGTGTGAAGAGTTTGTGTCTGAGGAGTTGCAGGATCAGGTGAGAAACAGTTCTTGTTCTATTGTAGTTGAATAGAGAAATCAAACATTTGTCATGTTCGAGTAATATAACTACATTTATTCAAGTCAAAGTAAATACAAAAATAGTTGCTGAAGTCGAAGTTTAAGAGTACTCAGTGAAAATACTACTTGAGTAGGCCTACTGAGTAACTGAGAGAAAACATCTGATTATGTTTAGTGGCTGAGTTAGCGTCCAATGGTCAATAATATGAACCTTATGGGAGCTTCTGTCAATAATTAAAATGTATCTTTTAGCTACCCCCTACAAATTATATGCTAACCTGTATGTAAGGCTTAGATTCCTCCTTCGGACTTAGTGGAGCCAGAAAGGTTAAAGGTCCCTGAGCCCAAAGTAACATCCTTTGTAGATTGTGGGACGAGGATGTTATCTGTGTTTTAACATATGGTTTCTAGATGTTCACCTAAGCTAAAGAATGTGCTTTGATGTGGAGGGGGATGAGCATTTAAGGATATCAGGTTTCCTTTGTATGCTGAAATGTATGTAAATGTGCATTGAGCAGGCGGAGCTAACAGACAAAGAAATACTCAGGAAAAAACAGTTCTCATGAGACTTTTCCAAGCAACTGAGCAAGCAACATGTAACATCTACAATAGAGAGCCTTCTGAGAACACGTGACCTTCTGATTTCATCTGTTTTTTACAACGCCACCGGGAGTCAGATAGCGGTATTTTTTAGCCTTATGCTCTTTATTTTTTATTCATACTTCACAAGCTGTGCAGACTTTTGTCTTCACGTTTTTGGATGTAGGCACAACCTAGAGTAGGATAACAGTTGTCTACAGATATTTGCCTGGCTCCGCCATGTTATTCCCTGTCCATTCCACGCAGGGAAGTTAGTCTGGTAACGGAGCAATTGGAGCAGTTTGAACGGGCGGGCCTAACGCGCACAGATTGTCAGTGAAATAAACCAATTAGCAATTAGCAATTTGCGGACGTGACGACAGTTGTAGTCCAACTCACAAAATATGAACTGAATATTTATTTATTTATTCATTTATTTGATAGGGACACGTGTGAACAATAAACATGTACCACACTACAACATTTATAGCCAAGGCTAATTTGCAATGTCCGTCCCTAGAAGGGCTTTTCAAATGCACATAGAAAGTACAGAAAATACATTTACATTTACAGTAACATTAATTAATTCTGACAATACACAAAGGATGTGCATTTGAGCGTAAACTAAAAATGATTGCACATTTGATCTCTTTTTAAAATACGCTTTAGTTAATTTTTAAAAGCCCCCAGGTCTAAGTCCTGTTTTCCTAAATCCTGCCCTTATTTGTTTGTTCCTTGATGTGTGCGCACACATACCATGTATGCAAACTTTCATTCTAAGGACACGTGATGTATGTCATGTGATCTACTCATTATGGACTATATATACCGGTGTGTAGCCAACATTTTATTGTCTGACGAAGGGCTAAGCGACGCCCGAAACGTTACTTTGTGGTGCCTAAAAATAAATTCCTTGGGAGCGCAACAGCGGTGCAGAGTTTTTATTCTTTGATCTCACGTACTATTGAACTCCTGCACGCCACTTAACTGACCTGGGATGTGCGTGTCTGTCTAAACCCCGTTACATTGGTTAAACCCTCGCATTCACAAAATATACAAATAGAAATGACTTGTGGCTCTTTATCTATCAGAAAAGTGTGTTTTAGGTCCACAGTGTTACAGACCAAGCCTTTAGGTAAACATGATCATTTTGTGTTCTCTTCAATGACAATGACAAACCCTATTTCACAAGGACAGCAGTGGTCCTGCACAATATTTTTTTATTTTAAAGACAATGCTTTTATGTGACATGTTTTGTGCACTTAACTAGTATATAATAATAAAGCTTTGTAATACATATAATCACAACTCACATTCTCTGCTGAGGACATTGAGCTACATCTCCCATGCTTACGTAACCTACAGCAAAAAGTCTACATCTTAAGTACATTGGTAAATTCTGAAAGCAGCCAGTCAGCTTTGTCTGACTCAGAACCGCTCAAGTATGTTCAGTCCTTTAGCTGCGATGCTAACACAGCTCTAGCTCAATGCTAAGCCACTAGCTTTGTAGATTACAGAGGAATCACTTTCTAATAAAATAACCCAGCACCTCAGAGCAGTCTCAGGCACATGGTCGCTGTAGAGTTGTCCCAATGGAATATGTCGCTAAACAAGTTAGCTTGCTGTCGGAACTCCATGCGGACTTTGTTTACGAGTAGCAGGTGCAGCGTTCAATATATAATCTACTTTATTTATGACTGACAAATAAATATAAAGTAAGGGGAAATTGATATGTAGTCTAAAGGTTTTCCCAAACGAATTTATATTAGCTATAGTTATTATACGGCCCTTCACAATGCAAGTAGAACGCTCCATTGATTTGAATGTGATTTCCCAACGTTCTACCGGTCATTATTTTTTGATAGAAGACCTCTGAAAAAAATAATGACCGCTGCCAATGGCAATGGAGTTTGTGCTTGTAATACAAGTCTGTCATATCACTCTGCGAGTAGTAGTAGCGGACAGGCGGACAGTATCTCTGTCCCCGTCCCTGGGAGAGTTAACGGGAGTCCGACGTTCAACTTACCCAGAGATTCACCACCATTCCTCCTCTCCAACTGCACCTTCAACTAAGTAGCTAGGCTAGCAATAAGTAGCTAGCTGTGCTGCTACTAGCCTCGCCACACTGCCTGGAATCAACAAACGTTGCCAAGCAACGCGCAAACTTTTGGGAACTATTTGCCGCGGAAATCATTAAATAAACCTTTCTGTCTTCATAAAAGTGTATGAAGTTTATTTGTGTGTGTACAGTTTGCAAACAGCCGTATAATAAGCGGGATAATGTATAGAACGCCGGTCATCATCGGTAAAATAAGTACCTTCAGGGCGAACTGGATCCCGACGCGCAGCGGGGGTTCCTGTCGGTACTTATTTTACCGATAATGACCGGCGTTCTATACATTATCCCTTACTTATACCATGGTCTGGGTGAATACTCGATTCTGATTGGCTGGAAGGTGTCCATTAAAAAGTGATAATGTACACCAGTTAAAAAAACAGTTAAATCACATTCTATAGACCCTTTAATTGTTTGTAAACATTCCGGGCTTAGCTGGAGGCAGGAAACTAGATTCCTATCTATTTCCATTGTAGCTGTTGTCATAGTAACGATAAACAAATGTCTAACTGTTTTTGGAAATATCAGATAAACCTTATTTTATCGTCTCAAATGTCATTCCTCTTGTTCTGGCACCTTAAGCCACAACAAGACCACATTTTTCAGTTGTAGTTTTACACTTAAAATCGCTTGTTTTAGTTTAATCTTATTTCTCTTGCTCACTTCCTGCCTCCAGCTGATGTCACTGATGATGTCAGCAGTTAAAGGGTCTATATCACTCCACTGCAGCTGTTTCCATAGTAACGGTAAACAATTGAGATGGAACTAGTTTCAGGTAAAACTGATTAAAAAGGGAAATAACTCCTGCCCAGGACTTAAAAAATAAGTAAACAGGTCCCAATGAACAGTTTCAGTTTGCCGGACCATGGTATAAGCGGGATAATGCACTCCGAGGTGTCCATTATCAGAATAACTCGACTCCGCGGAAGCAACCGTCCTCCGCTTCGCGTCGGACGGTTCACGCCTCCGCGTCGTCCAGTTATTTCTGATAATGGACACCTCGTCGTGCATTATCCCTTACTTAACCCATCTGTGATCGGCTCTGGGCTCACTTCGAGACGAAGAGGAACTTTCACTTTTGGTAACACATTTGCACAGAGGCAGCAGCGCGGTAGCATCGTGGATATTTGGGGGGGGGGGGGTCTCTTCTTGGACAATAGTCGTTATGTTATAACCGTGAAAAATTTGATGATGCCTTACACTTGTATTGCGCTTTACAAGCCTGTATTACCAAGTTTCTCAAAGCGCTACCCTGTCGTCATTATTCATTCACTCTATACATGCATTTCCAATGACATCACGCATAGTTCCGGCGGCCATTTTGCGCAACAAAGTAGAATAATGCAGTACTACAACATGTAACAATATCTCAACTCAGGATGAAAATGAAAGACAACTGATTGACAGTGGTATTTTTATTTCCCCGTAATCATTGCTCAAAAAGATAACAGTAAAAACACACGTTTATGTGATATAAGCAGCAAATGTGGCACAGACGTAGCAGCTCTGTCTGTCGAGCTACAGCAGGATTTACTAAAGATCTGCTTCACTCTGAAGACTAAAATAACTCATCAAAGAGGAAACAGAAAACCTTTCTCTGTGAGTTTTACAGTTTGTCATGTCAACAGAGTCTCAGTCTGAGTCAGTGTTTAAGCTGCTTAAGATGTTAGCATGCTACCAGTTAGCAACTGTCACTCAACTGTCAATGGCTTCAACACAATAAACACATGTGTGTCTCACATCGATGAACACTGAGGAAATACTACAGTAACAGCTCAGCTCTGACCTCTGTCACATGTTGTATCCCAGGCTAGATGTTTGTGGTTCAGGGCTTTCCCTTGGAGAGGTCAGAGCTGAGCTGTTAAAGCTAAGTGCTAACTGGTAGCATGCTAACATCTTGAGCAGCTTAAAAACTGACTCACTGGTTTCTTCACATAAATGTGCGTCTCTGGGGCCTTCTGTTGTCTTTTTGAGCAATGATTACGAGGACATAAAAATACCACCATCAGTTGTCTTTCAATTTCATCCTGAGTTGAGATATTGTCACATGTTGTAGTACTGCATAATTCTACTTCAGTATTCAAAATGGCCGCCATAATAACAAAAGTCACATGACTGAAAAGCATGTATACTCGGTGATGGTAAGCTACTGTTGTAGCCACAGCTGCCCTGGGGTAGACTGATGGAAGCGAGGCAACCAGTCTGTGCCATTGGCCAGTCAGACCACCACCACTCACCAACTACATTCACCCAGGCTTCCTGGTGTTCCCAAACGGTCTCCCATCCAAGTATCGACCAGGCCCTACCCTCCTTAGCTTCCAAGATCTGACGGAATTGGGCATAGCAAAGGCGGTATGGACTAACCTTAACCTGGACCTGGACACGTGAAGATGAGAGATTACGGCGAGGACTGCAACTGTTTGCCTGCACCTTTGTGACACGCGTCCTCGTCTTGGGCCAACTGTAAACTGACTCATGCGCAGACTTCCTTGTTTCCCTGGTGAATGTAACTCTGGACACACTGGTTCTTCTGGTACAGCTGGACACACGGTTTCCTTCAAGTCTACCTAAGTGTTTCCGTGCTCAGACACGCAGCTGCCGCCACTGACCTACTGCTGCTACCCGTAAGCTGCAGGATTGTAGGTTATATATATTATATTATTTTGATACTTGCGGAAAGCATAAAAAGATGCCTTATTCGTGGGTCTGTTTTTGGAGCTGGCATAAAGACATTTGAAACATCAGGAAAAACATTGTCATTTGTCAATCCTCAGTCTCTTGAACACTCTGCGCAGGCTCTGGTAGATCTCGCGACACTGGAAGGCGTAGATGTACGGATTGAGCACAGCAGGGATGACGTTATACAAAATGGAGGTCATTTTGCGGTACTCCTCGTACTCCGGGTAGCGGTGCAGTGCGACGACGGACAGTTGGCTGAACAGCACGATCAGATACAGCAGCAGGTGAGTGGAGCAGGTCTGCAGGGCTTTGCGGTTCAGGCTGCGGCTCCTCGTGGTGAGGCAGGCCACAGTGATGAAGCCGTAGGTCAGAACGACGGTCCCGATGGACCCGGTCAGCAGCACCACCGTGTACGTGATGCCGTACACGTTGTTGATGAAAGTGTTCTGACAGGACAGTCTGAACAGAGACGCGTTGCTACAGTATGGAGCCGGGATGAAGGAACGGCACCGGGTCAAACGCAGCGATAATCCCAACAAACCCGACACCAGCAGGAAGCCGAGCCCCAAGGAGAACACGGTCATCCTTACCACAGCCTGGGTGCTCATGATCAGGGAGTACCTATGGTAGTAAAAAGAAAAACATAAAAGTAGTTGAGTAGGACAGCAACTTGAACATTTCCCTGTAGATTCCTGACATAAAGAGCATGATAAACGTCATGTTCTGACAAAAAGGCGGGAACCCAGACCTTCTACAAGCCCATGTCAATCAAAGCTTCTGGCTTAAACATTTTATCGAATTAAAAACAATTGTATTATTTGACACATTGTTTGGATGGGATTTTATTTATATATTTATTTGATAGGGACAGAACAAGAAGCATTGCTACAAAATAACCGATGCCATGTTCATAGGCCTTATAGCTAACAGCTAATTTGCAGACCTGGTCCCTAAGACAGAAAAACACATAATACACCTACACAAAAATTTAAAGCTGGTGACGACAGAAGTGATTTGCAGGAACTTGTGGAGGTTTTTGACATTGTGGCGATGTGGGAAAGTCTATAATTACATTTGTGCTCTGAAGTTTACATACCCTGACAGAATGTTTTATTTTTTGCCATTTTTAAGAGAATAGGAAAGAAAAACCTTTTTTCCACTCATAGTTAGTGGTTTTGCGAAGTCAGTTAAACAACTGAGTTTACTCTTTTTAAATCATAACGACAAAAGAAACTACCATAATGACCCAGATCAAAAGTTCATATACCCCAGTTCTTAATACTGTGTATTGCCCCCTTTAACATCAATGACCGCCTTGAAGCTGCGCATGAGATGGACTTGGACGTTTCAACATCACAACGATCCAAAGCACAAGGCCATGTCGACCTCTCATTGGCTCCAGCAGAATAAAGTGAAGGGTCTGGAGGGTCCATCTCAGTCTCCTGACCTCAATATCATTGAGCCACTGTTAGGAGATCTCAAACATGCATTTCATGCAAGACAGCCCAGGAACTTACAGGAACTGGAGGCTTTTTGCCAAAAAGAATGGACAGTTTTACCATCCGAGGAAATAAAGAGGCCCATCCACAACGACCACAAAAGAATCCAAGCTGTCATTGATGTTAAAGGGGGCAATAACAGTATTAAGAACTGGGGTTGAAACTTTTGATGAGGGTCATTTTGGAAGTTTATTTTGTCATTATGATTTAAAAGAGTAAACTCAGTTTTTGACCATAACTGGCTTCGCACAACCACGAACTATAAGTGAAAATAACGATATGGCCAAAAAATTTAAAATTCTGTCAGGATATGTAAACTTTTGAGTACAACTGTATCTCCATCTACTGTTGTTTACAAGCAGCAACCATTGTAGGGATTGGGAATGTTATTTAAAAAGTCATTATTTATAGTTAGGGGTGTCATGGTTACCAGTGTAGCAGTAAACCACGATAAAAATATTGACTAGTCTATAACCATTACCGTTTCAATGAAAAAAAAGACAAAGTGAGCCTTACCAGCCGCCATCTCATCTGCTGAAGTTACCGCGCAGGCACACTTTCTTAGTTTACAACCAGAACAAAACTTTCTCATAGCTGGAATTATGTCTGAAGGAGGAGACGACAGCATTCAGGACATCTATCAGCCTTCAAAGAGGACCAAGTCTGAAGTCTGGGCATATTTTGGTTATTTTAAGAATGCCGAGGGACAGTTGATAGAAGACAGTTATCCTGTTTGCAGAACGTGTAGGAAAAAAGTGTCTGTTAAAGACAGCAACACTTTGAACCTCATGACTCATCTGCGTGACCGTCACCCACAACTCAATGCAAGGTAAGTTAACATTAGCATTTTAGCTGAAATGCATGATGTGCCAGTGTATAAGCCGTGTCGCAGATACCTCCATATTGAAATGGCACAATGAGTTACAGGGGTCTGAGGGGCAGATAAGAGTTGGTCGCCAATGCAATAGATTCACTCTCGCATATTCCCAAATCTGCAAAGCCCACTGGAAGGACACAAACTGAATGGGCCTTATTCGTGACGATCTTCTAAAGTAACTTCTTAAAATGTGTTCTAATGAAGGGAGTGTCAGGAAACTGCGCCAGATTCACGACACGTTCTTAAGTAGGGAAATCCTTTGTGTTTGGTAAATGCCGACTTGGAAGCGTAGGCATGTGAGGACTAATTAGCATATGTCACCGCCTATCATTCACCATATAAGGACAAAAAAGTGTTGCGCGCAAAAGACGCCCAGAGAAGAATGACCAAACATGAATCGAATCTTATAACCGACAAAACCCCAAACGAAAAAATCTCAGCCAGCTCAAGGACCCACCTAAACCTTTGGGCATGCAAATTAGCTCTCATTACAAAATGTTTAAATATATTACCTGTCGCTGGCTTTATTGACGTTATTAGTGCATAATAGGCTGCTTGCTATCACTGGAGCGACCCGAGCTAGCTGGCCCAATATTTTCCTGATATAGCGCTAATTAGCACATGTAATACCCTCCAAACGATCAGCAACACCAGTTTGTGTAGGACTATCAATGCTTTCTGAACATATTCAACATACTGTAGTTCATGCATGATTTCATGAACTTATGCATGATTTCATGATACATTCATGCATTACTAGATCATGGCTTCTCAGGAACAAACATGATTACATGTTGGTTCATGGACGACTTCATCGCTGAATTAAACGTCTAACTACTGTAATGAATGTACATGAAAATCTTAAAGGTCCTATATCATGCAAAATCGACTTTTTTGAGTGTTTAGCCATGTTGTTATGCTATTTCCTTATCAAAACACCCCCAGAGCGGTTTTTGGCTTCATTCACGCAGTTCTAAGTAATCCTCCTGAATCCTGCTCTCTGAGCAGCTGCTCCGCCCTCTCCTGGTAAACGACTGAGCTGTTCAGTTGTGTCGTCACAGCGGAACGGAAGTGCTCTACGTCTGTAATGTAATGCCTTACGGCCTGAGTTTTATTTATAAAACAGCTTTTTTAATTTATTTTTTATTATTTTTTTGAAAAAAAAACAAACAAAAAAACAGCAACTCTCCGACGCGTCTGTGCTGTCCCACGACGCTAATCAAGCGCACCCACGGCTGGAGGAGCCATGGATCCGAGCATAAGTGTTGTTTTTGAAGACTGAGCTCTTTCTAACATACTCTGGACACGCCTGCTCTTTTTTCTTACCGAACGATAATGCCACGGATGTGCGTTTGGCTACGAGAGGAACAGGACTATTCAACCTTCCTAAAGAAGAGTGCACTCGCCAGAAGTTGGAATTTCTTTCCGGGATTAAGCTAGCTACTATATCAACCAACCTGATGGATGCTTGGTGAACCTTGGCCAGAATCAAAGTGGATTAACTTTTATAACCAACGCGATCTCATGGGAGTCCAGACTGAGCGGTGAGTCAATCAAAACGCGTGTTAGCGTGTGTGTTAGCGTGTGTGTTAGCCATTTATGAAACTGTGTTGCACATGTCAACTCCTTATAACTGCATTATGTGAAGTAACTTCACTTTTTGCAGCGATATTTATATTTATAATACTGCAAATGTGGAATGAGCGGAGAGAGGTGCGGAGTTAACTGAATCGAAGCGTCTTGTCTTCCGGGTAGGGAAAATACCCCCAAAAATACTTATATTTCTCTCAAAATGAGTACTCCATAGTGATAGAGGTACAATATATCATATATATGCCTATACTTTACTTTGGAATGGCTAAAATAGCATGATACAGATCCTTTAATAATTCATCATGATCATGAGGATCACATAAGAATACCATGAATTCACTAAAACGGCAATGAAATGACAATAAAGTGATCAACCAATCATGATCCTCATGATCATGATTGGTTGATTATTTTATTGTCGTTTCATTGAGGTAACAGAAACACTGATCTTTGTAAAAGTCTCAGAGCTGCTGTAGCTCCGGTTTACAACACATGAAGCTAATCCTCCATGATGACTCTGACTGTTTACATCTGCGCTTGACATGCGGAGAGGGGGCTCTGCTGAGCTGAGGAGCAGTGATTGGTAACTCGGCTGGTGACGAAAGGTCGGAGGCGTCTCCAGGAGGTGGGGGCGTTCCTAGGAGGACTGAGGCAAAGCTACACCTAAAATGGCTGCCGTCTGAGTTTTTAAAGATTACTCAAACGTACGTGAATGAGCCATGGCAACACTCCAGGCATGTGTTTAATGAGGGAATGACATAATAACATGATGTAAAGCTTGAAAAAGTCGATTTTACATAATACCCCCCCTTTAAAATTAAGTATTTTCCTCCCCCTACATGTTCCAGCTATGTCCTAATGTGTAGAATGAGCCCAGACTCAGGGGAGAGCGGGGTAATGTGGGACAGTGGGCCAATGTGAGACACCCCCTGTATCTAGGCAACGGAACGGAACATTTGTGGTCACGTAACGTGACCATTATATTTTCAAGCCCCTCCCATTCCACACTTGCCAGGTAGGAGAAGTTGGTGCTGGTGCTGTGGTATGTTTTTTCCCCCACAAAAATGTGTTTATCACATGTACAATAAATGTTCTTGCTGAGAACGTTATCAAGTGTTGTGTCAAAACAAATTGCTTCAGGTAGACCCACATGTAAACCCATATGCTTGATGGTAGTTAAAGATTAGCCTGAATTGCTAGAAATGTTGTTATTTCTAAAATGGTGGTGTGGGGTAAAGTGAGGCAAATGCTCATTTCATTGAGACAATGTCTCAATGAAACTAGATACAATGTAGTAGCCTACTGATTACATGCCATTGATTCTAAACTTTTTTTTTTCCAGATTGCGACAGATAGGGTTAGCTCTTCTAACTGGTTCTGATGGTCCTATGTTCTAGGCCCATGACTCTGCACTGCCTAGCACTGTTGTGTTCTGGATTGTAGACTGAAAGTAAGCGCTGGTTCTGAGAGCTTTGGTGATTTCATGGCTGAAGCAGGTTTAAGTTTGCACCAGAATTCTGAATGAGCGCTTTTTCATAAAAGATTTGTTAGTACCTCAATAATAATTTTTGAAGTATTGAGAAGTAACGAGTAACTGTAACCAATTACTTCTTTAGACAGTGGTGCTGTCACAGTCAGTGTTTCAGCTGATCGGTGTGAAAGCGGTTGCTTGTCGCTGCTACAGAGCTACTGTATTTGCTCAGCATGCACTGAATTATACAGAATTTGACAACATAACCCATTTGCTCATAATTGGAATATTTTCATTGTACCTCAGCGGTCTGCAGATGGCGATATATCGGTCGATGGACATGAGGATGAGGATGGCGTGGATGTTCCAGCCGTACATGTGGACGGCGAAAGCCTGGGTGACGCAGGCGCCCAGCGGGATGAGACGGCGGTGGACAGGCAGTAGCATGTCCCACAGGATCCGCGGCACCACCGCCAAGTTGTTCATCACGTCGTTGACAGCCAATTGGCACATCAGCAGGTACATGGGCTGATGCAGGGCGTGCTCAGACCACACCAGAGCCACCACGCCCAGGTTAGAGCCCACGATGAAGACATGACTGAGCAGGAGAGACAGAAACACCAGGGAGCGGCTGGATGGGGGCACCATCAGCCCCTCAAGCTGGAGGAGCACAGGGGAGGTCCCGTTCTCCATCACTGACTCACAGGAAACACAACACAAGGTCAGTTTGACATACAATTAGTTGTAATCAATATATTTTCTTGTAGAGTAATCACTTTTGCCACCATAAATCTACATTATACATTCAGCGTTTGTAAGAAAAAAGACCATGTGTGCTGTTGTGTATTTTCTTGCGATCGCAAATGCAGAAGTAAGAGCTGATATTAGCACAGTGTTTTCTTTGGCGGTCCCCCCGTTCACTTCTCAACACTGTCTCTAATCTGAGCTCTGGCTGAAAAATGCATCTAACCTATAGCCTGTCCGTCCATGGGAGTGGATCTCTCCTTCTGTGGTTCTCCCCGAGGTTTCTCTTTTCTCCCACTGGATTTTTTCCCCCTCGCCGTGCTAGAGAGTCTAAGGACGGGGACACCCACGTGGCTCGTCACCACTTGCTGCTGACACTTATTTGGACATTATGTTTGCCTGGATACTTCATTTGCCTGAACTTTACATTGTCTTATTTACTGTTCTGTTTTATTGCCTTATGGTGTGTTCACACCAAACGCCTCCGGCGCCTCCAAAGCGTCAGGTTTACATTGAAAATACATGGGGGACGCGCCTCCTGTGCAGCGCGTTTTGAAGATTTTCGCGCCTCGGACACGGCGCGGCCGCGTTGGAGGCGCGTGACGTGCCTCCAACGCGGCCGACGCTAGAGTTGGGATTGTTGAACTTTTTGGAGAAATTCGCGAGCGTCGACCAATCAGGAGCTTTCTCCAACAGTGACGTACGCTGTAGCTGTGCCACCGTCATGGAGGATTATCCTGTTGTGAACCGGGGCTACAGCAGCTCTGGGACTTTTACAAAGACACACATCAGTGTTTCATTTACCTAAACACCCAGGATTAAAAGCGGCAACAAGAAAACTTATTTGAGTGCCTGGATCTGCGCGGGGAATGTGTTTGGGACTTGATGATGCAGAGCATTCCCAAAGCTGCTACAAGCCAATCGATGTGAAAATGAGAAATATGCACGAATAAAGTCTATTAAGCCCCATCTACATAAAGCAACCGTGTAACAATGATCACACACTGATTCAGGCTTGTTGATTTTTAAGTTTATTGCTCACATTTTATCTACAACGGGCCGTAGTTTTCTACCCGAGTTAGCTACGCATAGAACGGCATTAATGTTTGGTGCAGCTTTGTGAAGGGCCTGTCACAATTGGCGCATTGACCGCACGATTTTGTCCCCCATTTGTTCTGCGCCAAAATTGAAATTGCCATCAGCCGCAAAGATCGCAAAGTAGACTTTTAAGAAATCACAGTCACAGTCACAATAGAGTACGGGCTGCGACTGGATGCGGTTGATTTGGATAGTGTCCAAATGCGAGTGGTGCATGGAAGAAAGCGAATGGTGAGCGGCTGGTGAGAGGCTGGTGAGAGGCTGGTGAGAGGCTGGTGAGAGGCTGGTGAGAGGTTGGTGAGAGGCTGGTGAGAGGCTGGTGAGAGGCTGGTGAGAGGTTGGTGAGAGGCTGGTGAGAGGCTGGTGAGAGGCTGGTGAGAGGCTGGTGAGTGGTTGGTGAGAGGTTGGTGAGAGGTTGGTGAGCGGCTGGTGAGCAAGTGTTTCACGGGCCACAGACATTGATTGTGGGACAGTGGTGAGGACAGCCGTGCGTCACTGTTGCCGGTCATGCGTCCTCCTCGTCTTCCACGCTAAACTTCGACGGGACAAGTCGACAAGATGCCACCCAGGAAGACCAACGCTGCGAAAGTAAAGGTACTTTCCAAAGCCACAGTGAAGACCAAACAGGGGAAGAGGAACAGCGTCTAGCCTCTATATACCTACAGCAGGAATCGCACGAGACTGATAGTGGCGCTCACCAGTCTCTCACCAGTATCTCACCATCTGCGCGGCTGGGAAGATTTACCTTTCACCTCCACTGAATTTGTGCATGCATGACATTCAGCTGCGACAAATAATTCAACTGCGATTTAGACCTTTTCATGCGGTCAATAGCGGTCGCTCGTGCAGATGCCCGTGCGTCAAAGAGAGTGTTCGCACGACCTTCATATTTTGAGGCCGCAAACAATCGCATAGTGCCCGTGCGCCAATTGTGACAAGCCCTTAAGGCAACTCCTGTTCTGATATTGGGCTATACAAAACCATTGATTGATTGATTGATTGATTGATTGACCGATTGACATGTGTACAGCGAGGATCTGCAGGAGACTATTCTGTCCATCTCGGCTCTCACATGTCGAGCGTGGCCCCATTAAACTCTGCAGTTCCTCAAGGTTAAGTTCTTGGCCTTGCCCTCTTCTCTCTATATCTGCTGCCACTTACAGACATATTTGAAAATACAACTACTACTTCATTGTTTTGCTGATTATGTACCAGTGAAACCTGCTGCTGCGGTTTTACTGACATTGACAACCAGTGCTCTGAGTGGGCCGGTACTCACTGGTACTCGTACTGCCACCTCTGACAATCCTAGTTTAGAGTACCGCCACCTCTCCGAGCCATTAGTAAGTTTTCCTGAGTACCAGGACGCAGCACACAGACCGGAGCCACAGACCTGTGTCTCTCTCTCATACTCTCCGCAGTAAACACACACCATTTGGAGCATGGTCTCCTGTTCTGAACACTGATTGGCTGCTTTTCCTGCCTGTCAGGGTCACACTCTTCGACTGCTGTATCAAGTCCCTCCTTACTCGTGTTGGTTATTTTTATCAAGCGAGAGTAAACGCCACCAGCGCCGCATTCAGCTCAGGCATGCATCCAGTTTGCCTCATAGATGTGAAGAAAAACAATAAACAAAGCAGTAAATATGGATTCAAACAAACTTCTGTGCCCTGAGATGAGGTGGACTGCAGACAGAATGGAGCCTAACAAGCTGCGATGAAGAAGAAGATCTTTATTTATATAGCGCCTTTCACAGACATGGTCACAAAGCGCTTTACATGAGAGCATTTTACATTCACTCCATACTCGGTGGTGGTAAACTATGTTAGTAGCTTCAGTTTCCCCTGGGGGAGACTGACAGAAGCGCTGTCGTGACTGCACACATCTGCGCCAACGGTCCCTCTGACCACCTCCATGCATTCACACACATCATTCATCCTGGCCTATTGTACATGTTTTTGGTGGTAGGGGAAACCGGAGTACCCGGAGGAAACCTACGCAGACACGGGGAGAACATGCAAACTCCACACAGAAAGGCCCCGTCCTGGTGGGAATCGAACCCGGGACCTTCTAGCTGTGAAGCGAGAGCACTAACCGCTGCGCTACCGTGCCGCCCACACAGCAGATGATGATGACAGCAGAAGCTCCAGGACAATGTGTTTTCTAGAGATAAGACTGGGCTTTCATTACTGTTGTTTATTATGAAGATGGAAGTTCACAGGGATTATTATCTTTGCATCGGACTTTCATCATGAGTTGTTTAATTGAGTAGATCTGAGTGTAAATATTGTGGATAAATGATACAATCCAGCGTTATTACAGTATATATTAAACTACATATTCCTCACCCAACGCAAGCGGTCTCTTATTCCTCCAAGCTCGGGTCCTCTACCAGAGGCCTGGGAGCTTGAGGGTTCTGCGCAGTATCTTTGCTCTTCCTAGAACTGCACTTTTCTGGACTGAGATGTCTGATGTATTTCCTGGGATCTGCTGTAGCCACTCCTCCAGTTTGAGGGTCACTGCCCCGAGTGCCCCAATGACCACGGGCAACACTGATGCCTTCACTCTCCAGGCCGTCTGCTCCTGTGCAGCCATGATGAGTGCCTCCGTACTGTCCTTGAGTCTAAGCTCTGTTTAGCCATTGGTAGGAATTCTTCAGTTATGTTTCGGTGGTACATCCCATGTAGTGGCTTGTCCTCCTATGACGGAATCTCCAGCACCTCATCTTCTGTTCCCCAGTGAGACATTCACTGAGCACGTCATCTGTTGGAGCCTTGTCCTTGATGTACTTATGGATCTTGGATGTTTCATCCTGGATAGTGGCTCTCACGCTCACTAGTCCTCGGCCTCCTTCCTTACGGCTAGTGTACAGTCTCAGGGTGCTGATTTGGGGTGGAACCCTCCATGCATGGTTAGGAGCTTTCGTGTCTTAACATCTGTGGTCTGTATCTCATCCTTTGGCGAGCTTATTATTCCTGTAGGGAATAACCTGGCCATTGAGCTGGATTCTTAGGACCTGCCTTACTCGTTGGAGGTATTTGGCCATTTCCTTGTCACCTCTTCGAGGTTGCCAGTTGCTTGTAGGATTCAGAGGTACTTGCAACTGTCCTCAATGTCTGCTATGGTTCCTTCTGGAAGTGAGACCCCCTCTATGTGGACTAGTTCCCCTCTTTTAGCCGGACTAGTTTCAATCCTGGTTCTGTTAGACCTCAGCGCAGCCTTTGACACAATCAACCACAATATTCTCCTGCAGAGGTTAGAATGTGACGTAGGCATGACGGGAACAGCCCTCTCTTGGTTTAAATCTTACTTATCTGATCGGTACCAATTTGTTAATGTACCTGTAAACCAACAGTCTTTACCGTATTCCAAAGTGTGCAATGGTGTGCCACAGGTTTCAGTGCTCGGGCCAATTTTATTTATATTGTACATGCTTCCATTAGGTAACATAATCCGAAATCACAATATAAATTTCCACTGTTATGCGGACAACACACAGCTGTACTGATCAATGAAACCAGGTCAGACAGATGAATTGTAATTGTAATTAGGCCCGAGCGGCCTGCCGTCGCAAGGACCTATTGTAATCGCAACGCAGTGCGCGGAGCGCACGAAAACAGCGCGAAGCGCTGTCCCCATGTTAAACGTAAACTCTGGTGTGGGCCCTTTATACTTAATATTGCAGCAAAATGAATGGGGGTATATGGCCAACTGTCATACGGGCCCCACGGCTGTGTTGGGGTCGTTGAGAGCTTTCCAAAAATGTATAATATGTTGTCGTCGCGAAAGCGACGATATTGTTTTTCCAAGAAATATTATTATTAGGCCCGAGCGGCCTGCCATTGCAAGGGCCTATTGTAATCGCAGCGCACTGTACCTAGGTGCGCGGAGCGCACGAAAACAGCGCGAAGCGCTGTCCCCATGTCAACCGTAAACTCACCGTGTAAAACAGTGACTGCCCACACCTCTGGTGTGGTCCCTGTATACTTATAATTGCATGAAAATGAATGGGGGTATATGGCCAACTGTCAGGGGTATATTCGCGCTCGTCATCCACCTCCGAGCCCCACGGCTGCGTGGGGGTCGTTGAAAGCTTTCCAAAAATTTATAATATGTTGTCGTCGCGAAAGCGACGATATTATTTTTCCAAGAAATATTATTATTAGGCCCGAGCGGCCTGCCATTGCAAGGGCCTATTGTAATCGCAGCGCACTGTACCTAGGTGCGCGGAGCGCACGAAAACAGCGCGAAGCGCTGTCCCCATGTCAACCGTAAACTCACCGTGTAAAACAGTGACTGCCCACACCTCTGGTGTGGTCCCTGTATACTTATAATTGCATGAAAATGAATGGGGGTATATGGCCAACTGTCAGGGGTATATTCGCGCTCGTCATCCACCTCCGAGCCCCACGGCTGCGTGGGGGTCGTTGAAAGCTTTCCAAAAATTTATAATATGTTGTCGTCGCGAAAGCGACGATATTATTTTTCCAAGAAATATTATTATTAGGCCCGAGCGGCCTGCCGTTGCAAGGGCCTATTGTAATCGCAACGCAGTGCGCAGAGCGCACTGTACCTAGGTGCGCGGAGCGCACGAAAACAGCGCGAAGCGCTGTCCCATGTCAACCGTAAACTCACCGTGTAAAACAGTGATTGCCCACACCTTTGGTGTGGGCCCTGTATACTTGTAATTGCATGAAATGAATGGGGAAATATGGCCAACTGTCATACATCTTCTTCTTCTTCTTTCTTCTGCTTTTTGAGCAGGAATTTGACCCCTGAACATAGTCGAAAACTCACCAAACTTTGCCCAAAATTCAGGTCCGGCGAAAAATTAATTTAATTGTGTGTTTCGTATTGGGGAAATAAAAAATGGCGCGATAGCGCCACCTACAAAAGTGAAAATACATTGCGCCTATGGGGGAGTGGCCAACGTCAACTTTGTCGTAGAGCGACGAGATTCGGTACAGACATTCGTCATGTGATGACAAAAAAATATTATTGTGGCCACGCCCCCAGACAGACCGGAAGTCCGCCATTTTGACAGGAAGTCTGGAAAATGCTGAGTCAGCGTTTTCGCTGACGTCGCATTTTAACCAATTCCTCCTAGGGCATTTGACCAAATGAGCTCCAAATCGCTCCAGCTCATCTCGAGATGTGGGGCATCAAAAGTTATCCAATTTTTTGCTAAGTTTTACGGTTTGTTTGCGGCGAAGCTGCAATCTTTACAAAGAATGTTGCGACTTACAGTAAACAACAAAATGCTCCATTCGCACAAACAAACTCCGATTAAAATCGGAAATATACATTTTATTGACCTTTCGCCCCCGGACATAACAAATGTGAAAAAGTGACATTGGGCGCGATAGCGCCCCCTCTAGGCTGAGAAGAAAAAATGCATTATCGGAAAAAAGTTTCTCGGAAATGGATGAAATTCGGTACGAAAATACCTGATGGCATCCCGATCAAAAAGCCAATTAGACCCTTACCGTATTTTGTACGGTGTTGCCATGGTGATGCCCGGGCCCCCCATGTTAATCTAATGGGACTGACACATAAATTTCACATTTACAAAATTACAGCGCGTTAGCGCCCTCTGTAAGGAGCTTCTGGACAGTAGTCATTGAAGTACGGCCCGTCAGATTTGGGGCGCGCTACCGCCCTCTGCAGGTTCGAGCCATTATTCACATGGAGAGGCTAAAAATGTAGTTTGCATGTTTACTGACAAAGATTTATGGCACATCAGGGCAATAAAATGTAGTGTGGCCACATTAGCGCCCTCAGTAGGGTCATGGCGCAGCAATGTAGGCGCTAAAGGAGGCACGGCCCGCGAGGGCCGTTCGATGCCGCTTGCGGCTTTAATTCTTCTTCTTTCTTTCTTTCTTTCTTTCTTCTGCTCTTTGAGCAGGATTTTGACCCCCTGAACATAGTTGAAAACTCACCAAACTTTGCCCAAAATTCAGGTCCAGTGAAAAATTAATTTAAATGTGTGTTTCGTATTGGGGAAATAAAAAATGGCGCGACAGCGCCACCTACAAAAGTGAAAATACATTGCGCCTATGGAGGAGGGGCCAACGTCAACTTTGTCGTAGAGCGACGAGATTCGGTACAGACATTCGTCATGTGACGCCCCCTGACAAAAGTCCGCCATTTTGACAGGAAGGTGGGAAAATGCTGAGTCAGCGTTTTCGCTGACGTCGCATTTTAACGAACTCCTCCTAGGGCGTTTCACCAAATGAGCTCCAAATCGCTCCAGCTCATCTCGAGATGTGGGGCATCAAAAGTTATCCAACTTTTTTTGCTAAGTTTTACGGTTTATTTGCGGCGAAGCCGCAATCTTTACGAAGAATTTTGCGACTTACCGTAAACAACAAAATGCTCCCATTCGCACAAACAAACTCCGATTAAAAATCGGAAATATACATTTTATTGACCTTTCACCCCCGGACACAACAAATGTGAAAAAGTGACATTGGGCGCGATAGCGCCCCCCTCTAGGTTGAGAACAAAAAATGCATTATGAGAAAAAATTTGTTTCTCGGAAATGGATCAAATTCGGCACAAAAATAGTTGATGGCATCCGGTCAAAAAAGCCAATGGGACCCATACCGTATTTTGTACGGTGTTGCCATGGAGACGACCGAGGCCCCCCATGTTATTCTAATGGGACTGACACATAAATCTCACATTATACACAATTACAACGCGTTAGCGCCCTCTGTAAGGAGCTTGTGGACAGTGGTCATAGAAGTATGGCCCATTAGGGCCGTCCGAGGCTGCTTGTGAAATAAAAAGATTATGGGCGCGCTAGCGCCATCTTCAGGTTGGAGCTATTATTCACAAGGAGAGGCTAAAATGTAACTTCTGTGTTTACTGACACAGATTAATGGTACATCAGGGCAATAAATGTAGTGGGCGCGTTAGCGCCCTCGGTAGGGTTACAGAGGCGTGGCAATGAAGGCACGGCCCGCGAGGGCCGTTCGATGCCGCTGCGGCTTTAATTGTAATTCTTCTTGATTTGGTGGAATAATACCTGTGTTAAGGAAAATATCACACTTTTACACCCATAAAATATCAGCTTGTGGAGAAAGTATGATTACAAAGTCAAAACTTTGGTTGAAATAACAGGAATCTGTCCTTAGCAACACCTTAGTAACCTTAGAATGCTCATCAGTGTTGACGTAGAAGAATGTAGATGTACTAAAAATACAAATAGACTTGTTTGTTTTTTCCCCTTATTTATTTCTAATATTCTTGATCCGATTTTATGATTAGCTATATTCATATTAAAATGCATTGGTAATTTACTTAAATAAATAAGTAAGTTATTGTGTGTGTGGAGTAGCGATGCACCAATACCACATTTTCTAAAACCGATACGAGTACGAGTACTTTGATTTAAGTACTTGCCGATACCGAATACCGATACAGTACAAGGCATTTTCTTCAACATAGTTTTTGAAGTGAATAGACGGTTAATAGACTGACTTTTTCACAGCAGATTGGTTAGTAATTAGTTCATTTACTCATTTACATTTCCTTCAGCAAAGTAGGCTACACCTTTAAGAGAAGTTATATCAAAATTGAACAGATACCTTTTTATTTTTTTTCATTCAATATCATTTTTTATTTTTATTGCACTGTTCATCATAGACAGAATAGCCCATGTCCAAAAGCTCCTCAATGCCTGTGCTTTATTCATTTATCTATTTTTATTTAACAATAGTATTGAGATGGTTACTTATTACTGCAGCTAAATGCTCTCTTTTCGCCTTTACTACAGCTCTGTGTAGATTTTCTCATGTGTTTTTTTTTTTTTTGCAGCTCCTTTTCACCCAATATGGACATGCTGTATCTCTTTATTTTGGATTTTCTGAGTACTTTTTAGTCGCTGGGTTAGTTTATAAGATGAATAGGCATAAAGCAGGTTAAGAATCACCAGAGCTGTTGGCCGCTAGTTAGCAGCTAGTTTAGCAACATTAGCCTGTATCTTGGAAACTCTGGAGACTCCACGCTGTAGCACGAACAACATTTAGCTCTGGTTAAATCCAGCTCAGACTCTGATTTAGAGAGTGTAGTCTGTAATAAAGTCAGCTCTATGTGGAATATTGTATATCCACTAAAGAATTCTCCAGTTTGTTGCTATTTTCTCTCCTCAGCTGAGAGCTGCATCCTGTAAGAGCACCGGCCGCACGTCAAGTGGTATCGGTTTCTGGTATCGGGACCTCATTAATGAGTACGAGTATTAGTACAAGCAGGTGGTATCAGCCTGACAACCGTTACTGGTATCGGTCGGTGCATCCCTAGTGTGGAGTCAGCAATTACTGTGTAGTGTGTAATGTTTGACCTATGCCCTATTGCCATGGTTATGCTTATGAATGACAGGGAAACAAAACATCTAGAAAACCAACATCACCAACACCAAACTAGCAGAACCCTCTCTGAACGAGAAGAGGAGCTAGTGACAGCCCATGCTGAGCTAAACAGGACGACTCAAAACCTTAACAGGTCCGAGTGTCTGCTTGATGAAGCCAACTTAGAGGTAAGAGATTTAAAATCTGAAATTTTTATTCTCCAAGAAAACCAAGAAAAGGACCAAACAAAACTAACACATTCAGAGCCAGCTTACAACAGCGCACATTAAAAAAGTTCACACAACGTTAGAGCGCGGGATCAGTGAGGAAGAAAAGAGCTTTAAAAGAGAGCAAGATGATCCTCCTGAACAGAAGGTGAGATCTCAAGTGTATCCCACGGGAACACGGCAGGAGAAAACTAACAAGTTCTTAAGGGACTTCTCTCCTCCACCTGCTCTAAAATTGGTGTGGAGAACGTTTCCTTTTGTTGTACGCGCATCCACAGAGCAGGATGTGGCTCGTTTAGACTCACTTTAATTAAAAGTAATCCACCTTAACTTAACACTGACTTTCAGATAAACTAAAGAACAATATTATCTGATTAATCATGCTTTAAACTCCATTCTGTAATCTAATATTGGGTTTTGCATTTCAATATTCAATCCCGTCTGTTAATTGATTTTGATCATTAAACCGCCATAAACAGTTTGCTTTGGTAATGTCTGTGTTTATTATTTCAGAGTCAAAGAGTCAAAGTGTATCGGTTCAAGAATTCACATCCTTCAGATAAATCTGTAGTTTAGCCTCTTGTTATTACCAGTGTTGTTTTTGGCAGCCCTTTTAGTTTTAGTCTTAGTCTTTTGGACGAAAATGCTTATAGTTTTAGTCACATTTTAGTCAGATGAAAATTTAAAAAGCTTTCGTCAAGTTTTCGTCAGTTTCATTATAAAAAGTTATAATTAATTTCGCTAAGTATTGAAAATTGGGATAAATAATAGTTATCTATTGGCTTTATAGCTTTTGACAAACAGATTACACCACAATAGGCACTAGAAGTAGTGTCATTGTGAACAGGACTTTTCCCAAAAGCGCCCGCTCTCCTCGTCCTCTGATCACCGCTTCCAGATTTGTTTTTATCAACAGCGCTGTCTGCACATACGTAGCCTACCTCAACATGCTTTCTGCGTTCATACGCTACGGTATTTAAAACTGTCCTGAGGTCGATGTCCCTGTGACATCGATGTCAGACGCGCTCCGTGGAGGATGTACGCTAGCAGTGCACTGCACGCCACGGGGAGAGAGGGATAGAGAGAGAGAGAGAGAGAGAGAGAGATCCAAAGAGCCATTATTAGACTGGAAAAATCAAAAGAAACCCATCAGAGAGATAGTGTGTCTAAATCAACAGTTTGGAACATTAATAAAAAGAAAGAACACACCGGTGAGCTGAAAAACACCAAAAGACCTGGAAGACCACGGATGACCAAACAATTCTTTCCCTGGTGAAGAAAAGCCCTTCTCAACAATAGGTCAGGTCAAAAACACTCTCCAGGAGGGGGGTGTATGTGTGTAAAGTCAACAATCAAGAGAAGACTTCACCAGAGAGAATACAGACCATTAACCACAAGGTGTAAACCACTGGTGAGCCTCAAACACATGAGGCTGATTAGAGTTTGCCAAAAAACATTTAAAAAGCCTTTACAGTTCTGAAACAACATCCAAACTGAAGGGAAAATGTCCCAAGAACAAGCAGGACCTGAAGACATTTACAGTAGAGCATCACCAGGGATGAAACCCAGCGTCTGGTGATGTCTATGCCTTCTAGATTTCAGGCTGTAATTGACTGCAAAGGATTTGCAACTATGATATTAAAAATAAAAAAGTTTGATTAATACAAATTGTTGTTTGTCCCAGTATTTTTGGTCCCTTGAAAAGTGGGAGGCTCACATGACAACGCTTGTAATTCCTACAGCGCTGATTTGGATGTAAATAGCCTCAAATTAAAGCTGAAAGTCTGCAGTTTCATTTCAAATCCATTGTGGTGGTTTATGGAGCCAAAAACATTGAGTTGATGTCCCAATATTTATGGGCCTGACTGTAGTTGTGGTTCGCTAAATGTTTGTGGGAGAGAGACAGTTTACAGCAGGGGTCCTCAAACTTTTTTTTCTGGGGGCCAGATCGTTTCTAACTGTGATGGGGGGTCGGGCCGGGTTGGCTATGACCCAGACCAAAAGGCCTCATTGTGAAGTAGAGATTACTAGGCTGGCACAGTCATCCCCACTACTGTATCCACAAGATCAACACTTGATTCAGGCACATATTTGTTAAGCTGTAGTGGTTTGCAAAAATAGTATATAGTATCAAGTCTTCACACTTTGTTTTAATTTGAAAAACCACAGGTATTCTATTATTTTTTATTAACTGCTTACACTTGTATTGTGCTTTACAAGCCTGTGTCACAAGTTTCTCAAAGTACACTGTAGTCATTATTCCTTCACTCCACACTCGGTGGTGGTAAGCTTCATTTACCTGAAATGAGTATACTGGTTATTTATTAAAAATAAATAAATAAACAAAAATCATAACTCCGTACAGGAATAGGCTAGATAACTTTTTTTTTTTGGACATACTCGGGGATTTGTGCTCTACAAGCCAGGGGCCTGGGTTAAATAATCTACGGGCCGTAGTTTGAGGACCCTTGGTTTACAGTTTATTTGGACAAATTATCCCATTAACTACAATGGCTTTCAGCGACCGTTAACAATTTGCAGTTTTTCTACGTCACTTCCAGCCTCCATAGCCAATGCAGAAGTTTTTTTTTTTTTAAATAAAAATGTATTTTTTGACCAAATTCAGGGAAACATTTAACATGAATCTTGAATGTAATTGTGTTAACTACATTTTGGTGAAATGGGTAGTCTAATCTGTCATATGCACTTTAATCCTGATAAAACCGAGGTTATTATACTGGGCCCTCAAAAACTCAGAGAGTCTTTATCTGAGCAGATCATCTCCCTGGATAATGTTAGCGTATCAATGAGCTCTATAGTAAAACACTTTGGAGTTCTGTTTGACCAAGACCTCTCTTTTAAAGCACATATAAACCATTTTTACCGATTCCCTTCTGAGCTGTGCTCATGTATAGATCCATGTGCCCGCTTATCTTAGCCGCTATGATGCCGGACATGAGCTTCCACGTTGCGGAGAGGCAGGTTATTGGCTGATAGGCGCATTGAGTTGTCTTTTGTACGAAATGCGCGGTATAAATAAAGTTGCCTTGCCTTGCCTAGTTGGATGGGATTGTACCCTTTGAGGGATCCTTCAGGATCAGGATTGTGCGCCCTTCGGTTAACCATTCAGAGTGATTCCCATCTCTCAGCATCTGGTTCATTTGTGCTGCCAAGCGCTCATGGAGTGCCGAGAGTTTCTTTAGCCTGTAGGCGTGTATCATGTCAGGGCCTGGTGCTTTCCAGTTTTTCATACCTGAGACTCTTTCTTGGATGTCTGTCACTGTGATGGTAACCGGATTCTGTTCAGGGAGGTTGCTGTGGTCCTCTCTCAGAGCCACCAGCCACTGTGCATCAGTGTTGTGTGCTGCCTCCTTCTCCCATATGCCTTTCCAGTACTGTTCAGTTTCCAGCCTTGGTGGGTCTGCTCTGCTATTGTTACCCTGCCATTGAGTGTACATTTTCGCTCGTTGAGTTGTGAACAGACGGTTTATTCGTCTGGCTTCATTGTCTCTCGTGTACCTCTTTAGGCGGCTGGCCAAGGGTTGGAGCCTTTGCTTGGCAGTTTCCAAGGCTTCAGGTACGGGCATCTGGCTGTACCTTTTGGGTCCAGCCAGGCGACGTCTGAGCAAACATGAAATTAATTCATTGTATGAGGTAGGCTGTAGAGTGAAGGGTCTTGTCTAAGGACCCACACTGGCAGATGGTATATTGCTTAATCCCAAATCAGGTTACCAGTAGTGCCAATAAGTCTATACACCCTGGTGAAGCCCTTTATTGTGAAAAAACTTTTCAAATCACTATAACAATAGAAAATACTAAAATGACCCTGTTGAAAAGTTTACACACCCCAGTGATTTTGGCCTGTAACATGTACACAACTTGACACAAATGGGTTTGAATGGCTGCTGAATGGCCTTTCCAAACGAGCTGTTAGACAGCTGCAGTATATTCAAAATGCTGCGGCTCAAGTCCTTACCAGATCCAGGAAATACGACCACATTAGTCCAGTGCTCCGGTCACTGCACTGGCTTCCTCTCGTTCAGAGAATAGACTTTAAAATAGCTCTGCTTGTTTACACGTTTTATTGTGTTTATGTGTTTTTGGTGTTGCTGTGAGGCACATTGAGTTGCCTTTTGCATGAAATATGCTGTGTAAATAAATTTGCCTTGCCTTGCCTAAAGGTAACCATTCAGGACTCCCTCAAAAAGGTGTCATGGCTGTTTCCAGAAGCACAATAGGGATGCACTTGAAGAAAAATGGGCTACAAAACTGAGTTGCCAGAAGAAAGTCATTACTACGCAAATGCCACAAAGCATCTCGCTTACAATATGCCAAACAGCACAGAGACAAGCCTCTACATTTCTGGAACAAAATCATTTGGAGTGATGAGACCAAAATTGAACTTTTTGGCCACAACCATAAACATTACAGAGGAGTCAACAAGGCCTATGATGAAAAGTGCACCATTCCTACTATGAAATATGAAGGTGGATCACTAATGTTTTGGGGATGTGTGAGTTACCAAGGCACTGGAAACTTGGTCAAAATTGATGGCAGGATGAATGCAGCAACTTATCAAAAATACTGGAGGAGAATATGCGTTCATCAGCCATGGGTCGCACTTGAATATTCCAACAAGACAATGATCCAAAACACAAGGCCAAGTCGACCTGCCACTGGCTCCAGCAGAATAAAGTGAAGGTTCTATATGGAGTGGCCATCTCAGTGTCCTGACCTCAATATAATTTAACCACTGTGGGGAGATCTCAAACGTGTAGTTCATGCACGTACAGGATTTTACTGGAACTGGAGGCTTTTTGCCAAAAGCATGGGCCACTTTACCATTACAGTAGATTATATACAGAACCTTCTCCTCAACAACCACAAAAGGCTCCAAGCTGTCATTGATGCTAAAGGGGGCAATACACGGTATTAGGAACTGGGGTGTGTAAACTTCGAGTGTCATTTTGGTATTTTATTTTGTTATGGTGATTTGAAATGAGAATGGAAAAAAAAAAAAAAAAATGTTTTGGGCATAATGATGATGGTCACGTTTGGAGGAAAAACGGGGAATCTTGCAGCCTGACACGATCCCAACTGTGAGGGGGGGGGGGGGGGGGCAGCATCATGCTGTGGGGTTGTTTTACTGCGGAAGGGACTGGTGCACTTCACAAAATAGATGACATCATGAAGAAAGAACACAGTGGAAATATTGGAGCAACATCTCAAGACATCATCCAGGAAGTTAACGCTTGGGCGCAGATGGGTCTTCCAAATGGACAATGACCCAAAGCATATGGCCAAACTGGTTACAAAGTGGCTTAAGGATAACAAAGTCAGTGTTTCGAAATCCAGTTGAAAATGTATGAGCAGAGCTGAAAAGGCATAGGCACACAAGGTGGCCTACAAATGTGTCTCAGTGACACCAGTTCTGTTTGGATGAATGGACCAAAATTCCTGCCAACTATTGTGAGAAGCTTGTGGAAGGAAATCCAAAACATTTGACCCAAGTTATACAGTTTAAAGGCAATGCTACCAAATATTAATGAAATGTATGTAAACTTTTGGTTTTGTAAAAAGTAACATAAAACCGTGTAGAAAATTCTATCTCTCATTCTTCTGGCATTTAACAAATATATATATATATATATTTTTAATAATACATACATACATACATGTGAAGCACTTTGGGCACTTAGCGTTGTTGTAAATGTACTATATAAATAAAGGAGACATTGACATTATTGCCCCATCTACTCTCACCGATCATCCAGGGTCCAAAGTCTAATATGTAAATATTCAATAAGGAGGCCTCATTATTTTTCTTTTCTATAATTAAGTGTTTTGCAAACTTTGTGCAGAGCGCTTAGTCTGCTGCTGTGCTCTCTCATGTGAGAGAGGGGGGGAGGGTTTGAGGGAGAAGTCGTCATGAATGAATTTTTTATTTAGTTTTAGTCTAATGATACTTTGACTAAAATCAGAAGCGGGTAGTACTCTGTTACATTTACTCAAGTATAGTATCAAATTATAATGAAGTATCTGTTTCTTACAGTAAGAATAATTGTTACTTTTTCCATTGTGAGTAAATATTCAAGGGGCAAATGCTTCATTTTGATCTAGAAAATGTCCAGCGCATCTTGTTCTTTACAATTATTATGTTTTTCTGTATTTTCTGCCATTTTCTTGGAATTGTTTGGGAAATATCTGAATTTCCATACTTTTAAGTTTTGTTTCACACAATTTATGGTGGCTTTGAAAATAATACTTTTTTGCTCAAACATTTACTCACAGTACTCAAGTAACATTTTCTCAAAGTACTTTTTTACTTTTACTTGACTAAATATTTGGCCCACAACTTTGACTTGTACTTTAAATTAATTCAAAGTGACGTTACTCTTACTACATTTCTGAAGAAACACTGAGTGTGTGAAATGAATGCTGGTCTTGAGAGAGAAGCAGCAGGAGCTTGCAGACAGAGGGGAGAGCATGAGACTGAGGCAAACAGCAGCAGGAAACACTTTACTACATATGCTACAACATGCTGATAATTATTATTATTTGGACCTCGAGTATGTTTTATTCATGTTAGACAAATATAAGTTTACTAATCTAAGTTAGAAAAGTGCAGCAGGCCAATTTACTGGCTACGTAACCAGCCTGGGCTAACATAACAGACCAAAATAAACATTAGGCTATAGGTAATTTATATTGTGATTTTTTGTGTGTGTGTAGCACTTTGGAAGCATTCTTGTTTAAATGTGCTGTATAAATAAAGTGGAATGGACTGAATCTGGCCTTGACAACAGAATATGAATGATTAAATAAGAAGGATTCATTCTAAGAGTCCAATAGGACTGAAAAATCACGTATTGATCTAAAAACAGCTCTTTTGAAGTGAGACATATCACATAAGACTCCTCTTTGAGTTCTAGTGTAACATAATATGTATCGCTCCCACAGACTGGGCTTCCCCAGAGCTGAAACGGTTGATCTATTCTCCTGTAGTGTTTAGCTGAGAGTTGGACGGGATAAAGGCCTGTTGATATACTATTTCAGACGCAGTTGGAGCAGGGCCCAGTGTTCTCTGTTTCATCAGAAATCTCCAAATGTAAAATCCACACATGTTTTCCTTGATAGTTTCAATCAGTGACAAAGTCTATTACCTGGATTCATCCAACCACAGAATGTGACCTGTCCCATCTCAGCTAGACACGATAGGAGGACATGACCACGGGAGGGCATCTGATACAGGAGTTTAGGAGATGTATCCTGGTTTAGGTTTCGACCTTGTCATGGTCCAGGTTTAGTCTTACTTCAATTCAGTATTAAGGAACCTCAGATGAATGGACAAATCAAATAATAACTGAAGTTTGAACATAACATTGAAGGACAATCCAAAGAAGAACTAAAGAAGAACATTGCAAACACAGCCACTCAATTTTCTTTTGCCCTGTAATGACATCACACGCATAAGCTCTATAGAAAAGAATAAAGTAGTTCTTACGGATGGTGGCAGCAGAGCCATGCACCAGACGGCAGCGCGGCCCAGGTTTAGATCCTGGTCTGGACCCGAGTCTTATATGGAGTCCTGAGTTGCAGCAGTCCCAGTGGAGTCCCCCTCTCCACAGACCAGAGCTGCATCCTCCATACTCTACACTCTATTATCAGTCTGAGGCCCAACTTTCAATCGATAGAGTTTGAGATAGATGTTATACATTTAATGTTACCAAAGAAACCCGCTATGTTTGTGGGTACAAAGAAAATATAGAGTATTGTTAAACTGTAAAGAAGTAGAGAAAGGAGACGTAGGAAAAGTCATTAAATACATCTAACACGCAGTAGTGCCCGAATTCTTTTATGTCTTTTATGTTTGAAAATCCATGGGTTTATTTATAAATGTGTCTAGAATCCCACAATTCTTTGGACAACACAATCTCAAGCTTTATTAAAGCCACTCTGTGGAATATTCCAGAATACACGCTACATCACAAGCGCAAATAACCCTTTATGTTTGTAATCCAATTCGGGCGTTCTGCTCTCCCAAAATTTCATCCACTGAGCGGCGCTGTGATCAAAAAATGACACCGTTTGTTGCCCAGTTCACTTCCGTTTGATTTCATACAATGGCGAATATGGCTCACGAAAACAACAAACGATTGACAGTGCCTGAATTGCGTGAAAGGTTGAAGAGAAAGGGTATTTGCAGTGTGGGAAAACGAAAGGAGGAATTGTTGTTGTTAGTTCAACGAGCGGATGGTGTTTATGAAGATTTAGAAGAAGATGACAGCGAGGAGAGTGAATGAAAACGGCTGTGTGTGCGAGTGACAGATGGTAACAATGAGAATGAAGTTCAGCTAAGAGGGAAGAATGTGAATTGGACGGATGATTTGCGCGATATGCCACTAGTTAGAGACGGGAATGTATTTGCATATCTGATGCATCAGTGTAAATGGGGATGGGAGAGAGTGAACAATTTCGAAAAAGATGATGGATACATGATGTTCAAAGATGTGCATGTGGAGAAGATGAGGCTTGGGACCATAACTGGACACACACACCATGTAAAAGTTGAAGGGAGTGTGCGACCGGAGCAGCGACAGACTGATAGTAGATATGCTACATGGGTTTTGTTGTCAACAGAAGCCAAAGTTATTTCTGGAGGATGCCAGTGTGTTGCTGCGTAAGTTTTCATATCACCCGATGTGTAGATTATGCATGTGATGTCATAACATAGCAACAGCATGGTAGATGGCATTCCATTATGTCAACAGAGAAACGAGTGAAAGTCTGCAATGGAAAATTCAGGATTCCATTTAGAATGAAAGTCACATGTTTGCGTACCCTGTAGCTCAGTAGCATACACATATGATATACACAGCTCATAATTATACTATAACATTTATCTTAAAATTATAATTTTTCTTTTCAGAGATGATGGGTCGTGTAAACATGTGGTCTGTCTCTTATTCACCATCAGTGACTTTTGCCAACAAAAACGAGACAGGAATCCTGAGGTGTGTACTGACATACCTATGACATGGAACAAGCCAAGAAAGGAATCCAACCCTGTCAGAATAATTGACCTAGACTTGAGACAAGATAAGTCACTAGACAGAAAATCAAGACCACTCCCACAACAGTTTCAGCCAGCGAAGACCATCACAGATGAAGATATTAACAGAATCAGTACTGAACTGTATGATCTTTGCAGACTCAAAAAGAAAGGTATAAATTAACTATGAGACACAAAATGTAAACATGCACTTTATTTTACATTTTACATTCACGCACAGCACTAAAACTATGCATTATTCATACAGTTCCTACAAGTAACTTTGCATTTTCACTGTAATATAGAACTAATATTGGAAGTTTTATTCCAAACAGACGCCCTGGTACTGACACTGGTGGATGACCCTCCAACAAACATGAAAATACCTACCATTCCTGAAATCATGAAAATGTTCAAGGAGCAGCCAACCAGAACAGACTTTATTGAATACTTGAAGGAGGTCACTACACCAACACATCGAAAACATTTACAGGTATGGCGTTCATATTTTGAATAACTTAGTATTGATTAAATAGGGGCTTTCTTTCAAGGTCTAAGGTCTTTCAAAAGCAGCATCTAAGGTCTTTCAAAAGCAGCATCACACTCATTCAGAAAATCTTAGGAAGGGTGGCACCATTTACAAGTCCTGCTGTAGGTGAGAAGCATACCCGGTTGTCAGACAAATACATTTACCTAAATAATAACTTATTGTATATAGTATTATTAATATATTTTGCTTTTATAGAACATGGCAAGGCCTATGAAAATGTGGCCCGCGTACACTACTTGAAGCAAGAAAAACAACATCATAAAAACTTAGTTGTCGAAGACAGTGGTTTATTTGTATCACCTGAAGTACCCTTCCTTGGTGCTTCCCCAGATGGAGTGGTGACATGCAGCTGCCATCCCCCAAGACTGCTAGAGATTAAGAGCACGTACACGTTCCAAAATGTGACTGCACATGACATTCCAAAGGAAGACCGAAACTATCACTTAGAACTTATTGATGGTAGCCTTAAGTTAAAGAGAGCATCTAGCTGGTTCCTGCAAATTCAGTTTCAGATGGGTGTTGCAGGTTACAAATCATGTGATTTTGTCTTCCACACACTTAAAGGTATTTCCGTGCTTCCTGTTGAATTTGATGTGGACTGTTGGGAGATGTTGAAAAGTAGAAGTACTTCAATTTTTAAAAATTACATTGTACCCCAACTTTTAGATAACTGAAGTGGTAATTCTAGACTAGGGGAAGTACTGTATATTGTAGTATTTGTTGAATGTATTGATATAAAAGGCACTTTTTTCATGAAAGCATTAAGATCAATTGCAAATCAACATGTTACATGTTTAAAATTAAATTTTGTTGCAGTCTGTTACGGATAAAAATGTAAATATTGAGAACACCTTGTGATGTACTTAAAAAATACTATGTATAAACAATACATACAATAATTTCTCTTCTCATTTTCTTACTTCCTAGATATAGAGCATATAACCAACAAATTTCATTTTACAAAAATGTATAACGACAACAAACTTAACTGTTGTTTTTTTTAGATTGAACAAAGTATTTGGGGAATCACAACTTTTGATTAAAGAGCAACATTACAAATTCACAGACTACAATGCAAAGAAATCTTTCTTTACAGCTAAGCACCCAAGATATTTATATAGTCATTAGGAGGGAGCTTCATGTGAGCAACTACTTCTTTTTCATTGCCTTTCTCTTATTTTTGAGACTATTGCGAACCCGAGTTTCACCTTTACCATAAAATAGTGGACCTTTCAAATTGCATAGTGCGGCAATGACCTTAACTATCATTGTAGATGTATTCTGAAGTGATGAGGGCATCTGAAGCTTCAGCATTCGCCAGGTCTTCATTCTCTAAAAATAGCAAAACAATATACATCGATGGTAATATCTTTACATATGTACTTTTTTTTTTTAGAAATAGAGGGTATGCAGACATGTGACTTCAGTTATAAATTGAACCCTTAATTTTCCAGTTTCCGTGTCAAATCAAAAAGAAAATTGCTGACTTCTCACTGTTGCTATGCCGTTGCCATGACGGAATATTATTTGCCATGCTATTACTATGCTATGCTTTGACATCGTGCATGCATAACCTCTATGCTCTATACCATTATTTAAATTATATTAAGAATGGTAATGACAACTGGGAAGTAGCAAGATCTCAGAGTATAATATGTATTAATGCACCTTTAATAATGATAATTAATGATAACCCAAATTAAATTATATTGAGGATGGTAATGACAACTGGGAAGTAGCAAGATCTCAGAGTATAATATGTATTAATGAACCTTTATAACATAAAAGTAGCACATTCTTTTGTTCTTTATTTTGCTGTTGTTTTTGTTTTATTCTTCTTCATCATTTATTGTTACTTTGCCCTATGTTCCTTTGTTTATGATTTGCTACCTTGTAAATATTAAATGTAATGTTATTATTTTTATTTTGGGGTGGGCGCTTATAAGCCTTTGGCTTCAGCCCACTCCCTTTGGGCAGGTTAACTGCTCAAACAAATAAATAAACTAAACTAAACTAAATTATTGTTATTACTCCATTTTTAAAATTGACTGTACATGTCAAATCTGCACTCAACTGTCATTTACCTGTATGGCCCTTTCCACATGAATACGAAGCCTTGCTATCATCCTGGTCTTGTGAATCTCCTTAACATTTAGCCTTCTCTTCTTGCCTTTGCCTGCAGACCACTGTCTAGTAAAGGGTGGAGCAATCAACACAGCTTCACTATGCAAAAGTAACTCCTCAATCCTGAATCCTCTGTCAGCCATAATATGGTCACCTTTCTCTATAAGATCAAGAAACCCACTTTTTTCTGTAATGAATTTGTCAGACACATTGCCACTCCATAAGTCACTTATAAAAGTAAAAGCTCCATTGGGATTTACTGCCACCAAGCATTTGTAAGTATTATGATTTTATAGCTTGAATATGTTTGATATTGTTTAGTCTTATTGGCAGGTTTGTCAACATAAAATTCTGTACAGTCAATTACGGCTCTAGTTTGGGGGAAATATTTACGGAACTCCTTAGGCAATCTGGCTCTAACTTGGGCTTGAGATGGCCAAGTCAGAAGAGCAGGTACCAGAGTTTGATGTAAGTAGCAAATCCATGTTGTGGTGATTTCTGATACTTTAGAAGTGCTAACATGAAACAAGTCAGCCAGTAACAGAAGAGGTAAGTTCAACCTGAGCCTAACAAGAGTCATAATGAACTCAAAGAATGTTGACATCTTCCTTTTTCTGCCAGGCCTTGTTCCTCCTTCCCATTTCCTTTCTGCACTACTGCTGGTATTTCTCCAGTACTTCATATTCTTGGCACCTTCACTGACTGAGTTGAAAACCCCTGTTTGGAAAAAAGTACACTTTATGAAATAAAGTGCTTTGACATATAAAACACAAGAACAAATTATTGTCAGATTTTAAGACATTTTATTACTCTTTTTCTTGTGGGGGAGGAGATTAAAACATGATTGAAAGATATTTGGACCAATGTCCAGTGTATTCCATACTTTTATATAAACTTATTATTTTTTTTTTACAATATTTACAGATAAATGTTTTTTTCTTTCATTATTATACTTACCATTCAACAAGTCAGATGATTCAAGACCAGTGTAAAAATTTACTCTTTCATCAGTGTCTGTGACCATCTCAACAAAATCTTTTCCTGGTGTGGAAGTTGTTTCTGCCTTCTGAATCGATGCCTTAGCCAGTAGATCTTCAATGTCGTCTGATGTCAGGCTCGTCTGTGTGGAACTATTTACAAGTGTTGGAGCAGATGTCTGAAAGTAATCATGATCAGCAGGTTGACAGATTTGATGGGTATTCTTGAGCTCATTCAACTCTGAAATAAAATGTTTAAAAATACTGTATATATTAGATCAAGATATTTCGCATGTACAAAAAACATTACAACATTTCTCATGATCATCAAATAAATTAACCTGTCCTTAAATGGTAATGTGAAAACAACAGGTTTAAAATGTCAAAGTGATTTAAGTATTAGTACATGTATTATCTTTACTGCAAGTTGTAAACAACTAATATCACTATGTGTCTGAATGGAAAATGTTGTATAAAGCATGCATATCTAGGATGAACATCTTGACATAATTAATTGTGTAAGCTTGCTGGCTATAAGGTTAGTATCTGATAACTTGAATGCATCTCATACACTAGAACAGCATAATACATCAAATAATGATTATAGTTAGATTTTAGACACTTACTTCCTACATAGTCTTCCCTTTGACTTGGTACAGGATTAACAATTTCAGCCCCAACTTCAGGTAGATCATCACTGCTTTCCACAGTCTCCGGCTGGTTAGATATCCATGGAAAATCATAGTCTCGCTCATCACGGCCATTGTCATTCTCATCCATCATTGCACATGTCCTTCTGCTGCTTCTTGGATTTAAGGGCTGACCCCAGTTATTCCAAGCAAAATATTTTGGATCAGAGGTTGACGTTTTATCAGCTCTAATGGAGTCCTGATCAAAATGTCTTGAACACAAGCGGGTTAATCTGTTAACATTAAAAACATCTACGTAGCCAGTAGAGTCCCTTCCACCCCTCCTCACGAGGCACTTCCACCTGCTGATGTCTCTGGGGTTTTTCGGCCACTTGACCCACCGCACGCTTGACATCCACGGATATCGACTCAGTTTTTTATTGCTGTTAGATCGACAATTAGCGGCGGCACACTTGAAGCCCATGATAAAACCGGATTCAACAGAAAATGACGAAAACACTCAACCATGTAGAGAAAATGCGCCGGGCAGAGAGAACCGGAAGTTGCGAAGGCAAATGTTACCCATAATGCAACGCAAAATTCAGTCGCTCCCCCGCCCATGAAGATGAAATTTTGGGAGAGCAAAACCCCGAATTAAAGTTTAAGGCCTGGACCAGAGGCCTAACCATTTTTAACTATTACTGTTGTAAGGCAAGGCAAGTTTATTTGTAGAGCACAATTCATACACAAGGCAATTCAAAGTGCTTCACAGTTGCAGAAAAAATTACAAGAAAACAGATAAAATCAATCAATAAAACATCTACATAAAGTTAATCAATGACAGTAAAAGGCAAGAGTGCAGATAAAATACTTTCAGTATTCATATGCACGGGTAAAAAGAGCTGTTTTCAGCCTGGATTTGAACATTGTCAGAGTTGAGGCCTGTCTCACATCCTCATGAAGACTGTTCCAGATTTTAGCTTTAGCCTCAGCGTGTTTATTATTGACTCTGGGAACCACCAGGAAACCCCTCCCTGAAGTTCTAGGGGCCCGAGATGGTTCATATGGCTCTAACATGTCAGAGATGTACTTTGGTGCTAAACCATGAAAAGACTTGTACACAAGCAGCACTGTTTTAAATTCTATTCTCTGAGTGACAGGAAGCCAGTGCAGAGACCGGAGCACTGGACTAATGTGGTCGTATTTCCTGGTTCTTGTCAGGACTCGAGCAGCAGCGTTCTGGATGTTCTGCAGCTCTAACAGCTTGTTTAGAAAGGCCAGTGAGCAGGCCGTTAGACAGTAGTCTAACCTGCTGGAGACAAATGCATGGATGAGTCTCTCTAAGTCTGGTTTTGACACTATTCCTCTGATCTTAGCAATGTTTTTTCAGATGGTAAAAAGCTGATGATGTTATTGCTTTGATGTGGCTGTTTAAGTTCAGGTCTGAGTCCATGATTACTCCTAGATTTCTAACCTGATTTTTTGGTTTTAGAGAGAGAGACTCAAGGTGACTGATAACACTTTGTCTTTGTGTCTGTGGGCCAAAGACAATGATCTCAGTTTTGTCTGAGTTTAGTTGGAGAAAGTTGTTTTGCATCCACAAACTGATCTGTTCGATGCAGTGACAGAGTGTATCTACAGGCCCATGTTCACCAGCCGTCAGTGACACGTAGATCTGAGTGTCATCTGCGTAGTTGTGGTACGACACATTGTTACTGTTTATTAGCTGACCCAATGGAAGCATGTACAAGTTGAATAAGAGGGGTCCCAAGATTGACCCCTGGGGGACTCCACAGGTCATGGAAATTTTGTCTGAGACACAGTTGCCAATTTCGACAAAGTACGTCCTATCCTCGAGATAGGACTTGAACCAGTTTAGAGCAGTACCAGAGATTCCACCCAGTTTTCTAACCTGTGAAGTAAGATCCCGTGGTCCACTGTGTCAAAGGCAGCGCTCAGGTCCAGCAGAACTAAAACTGAGACCTTACCTGCGTTGGTGTTCATACGGATATCATTTGTCACCTTGATCAGAGCTGTCTCAGTGCTGTGGTGGGGCCTAAATCCTGACTGGAAAGTATCAAACACATTGTTAGATAGGAGAAAGTAAGTGAGCTGTTGATATATTACTTTCTCTAGGACTTTTCCTAAGAATGGTAGGTTTGATATGGGCCGGTAGTTGTTCAGTACCTTGGGATCAAGGCTGCTCTTCTTTAGAAGAGGCTTAATGACCGCGGTTTTCAAGGCCTTTGGAAATGCTCCCGTCTCAAATGAGATGTTAACTAACTGAACAAGTTGTGGTAACAAGCTGGTCAGCACAGACTTCAGAAATCTAGTGGGTAATTCATCAAGGTAGCATGTACATGAACTCAGACCGAGATAACCTCTTCGATTGTTTTGTCAGTAACAGGAGTGAAATGTGTCAGCTCAAGGTGTTTATCTGGTGTCAGGGTTGATATTTGTGTTGTGGAAATAATGCTCTATAATTTTCTTCCTGTACCCGCTGGTGGGGTCTCTTCTCAGTCGCTCATACGTGTTTTGATCACTGAGCAGGTCCTTGACCTTGGTCTCGTAGTCAGCTGTGTTGAGGACAACAGTGCACCTGCCTTTATCCGCTGGAAGGATGGTGATACTCTCGTCCTTCTTCAAGGCTGCCAAAGCTCTTCTTTCTTCTCCAGTGATGTTGGAGGGAGGAGGTCTGGAGTTCTTGAGGGCTGCTGAGATTTTCAGTCGAAGATCCTGTCCTTCAGACTCAGTCATCCTGTTGTTCCTGATGGCTGACTCTGTTGCTGTGATGACATCCACTGTAGGAATGGATTTGGGTGTGATGGAGAAGTTGAGCCCCTTGGAGAGCACGCTGTTCTCCGCCTGGGAAGTTCTCTGTCAGAGAGGTTTTTAACCCAATTGGCTGTAGTTTTAGGATTTCTATCTATTTCTTCATTCCCACGCCACTGCCTGCTGTATCTTGGCTGGTTTTGCCCTAAGAGTTTTAGAAACTTACCTTTCTGTCTCTCTTTGGACCTTCTGTGTTGGTCCATCTGTGCTACTTGTGTGAAATTACAAATTTTGAGGAACGCCTCTTCGGTCACACAGGATTTTAATCTCTGTTGGATCGCTAAGGCTTCAGAATTTAGCTTGTATATTCCTTGATTAAGTCGTCTAATCCTTAAATTAAGAACCTTCATAATGTAGTTGTGTTGCAATTTCTCTGCTGTATATCCTGCTTCCAGAGCCTTCTGCTTAAGGCAGTTGGGGATAAATCTGTTTTACCTACATCTAAGGTTGTACCTGAGGTGGTTCCTCTCGTCCGCTAACTTTCTGGTGGTCTTCTCCAGTCTGCGTGCCAAGAGAAGGGTTTCTCTCCCAAAGTTGGCAGCGAGATGTCTGTGTAAATTTGTTTTAATACATTTCTCTGTAACTTTTGTTATTGTTGTGCCCCTGTGAAGCACTTTGTGATTGTATCTGTGAAAGGTGCTATATAAATAAAGTTTCTTCTTCTTCTTCTTCTTCTTGTCACAAGTTCAGAGGGGGTAAGAGAGAGTTCTGACATATGCAAGCAGCCACCTCACACCAACCCAGCAGAGGTACTGTGTTACTCGTCGTGAATTGCTTGCCGTTGTTCTCTTCACCCAGCAGTTCCGTCATTATCTGTTGGGCAGGAAGTTCTTACTGCGAAAAGATCATGGCAGCCTTACTTGGCTTTTCCGCTTCAAATGTCCTGAAGGTCAACTTGCTCGGTGGCTTGAAGAGCTAAGCCAATATGACTTTGAGATTGAGCACCGAGCTGGCAAGCAACATGCTAATGCTGATGCCATGTCAAGGCATCCAAGGGAAGAGGTGGCACGTTGTGACTGCTATCAAGCAGGGATGAAGTTATCAGATCTGCCATGTAAAGGCTGCAAGTATTGTAAAAATCTCCATGAGCAATGGGCAAGGTTTGAAGAGGATGTAGACAATGTTATACCATTAGCAGTGAGATGCCTTGGGTACAGCGGAACAAGTGGTGCTGAATTCCAGGTAGTAAAGGAAAAGCCATCAACACCCACCTCATCAGAGGGTCCAGTAGTTAACTGGCTTGAGTCGCATACCCCAAATGAACTGTCAAAGCTCCAGAAAGCTGACCCTGTCCTTGCTACCCTACATTCATGGAAAGAAGCGGGAGCCTTCCCACCAGAGATGAAGTCATGCTCGAAAGCCCTGCCGTGAGAAAGTTTTGGCTATGTTGGCCTCAGATCACTCTGAAACAAGGCGTTCTCTATTACATGTGGGAGAGAACTGGTGATAAACAGCCGATCCTGCAGTTACTGGTCCCAGTCGAAATGCAAAAAGAGATTCTCCAGTCTTCTCACAACCCCCCATACTCTGGTCATTTGGGGAAGCTAAGACTTTGGAGCGACTGCGCCAAAGCTACCACTGGTATGGGATGAGTGAGGATGTACATCTTTTTGTCAAACGGTGCGTGCACTGTAATGCATGCAAAGCTGTAGGTCCCGTGAAGAAGGCCAAACTACAGAGTTACCAAGCAGGAGCACCCCTGGATCGTCTGCACCTTGACATTCTTGGCTCATTTCCAATATCCAGCTCTGGAAACAAGTACATTCTGGTTATGATTGACCAGTTTACTAGATGGGTTGAGGCATTTCCAGTTCCTGACCAGGGGGCTGAAACAACTGCAAAGAAACTGGTGTATGATTTCATTGCCAGATTTGGAGCCCCCCTTGAGCTACACACTGACCAAGGACTAGGGTGACCAGATGTCCCAGTTTACCCGGGACAGTCCCAGTTTTGAGTCCTCTGTCCCATGTTCCCACACATTCCTCCAAAACCATTCATTTGTCCCAGTTTTACACAGTATCTGTCCCAAGTATCCCAGTTTTTGGCCAATATGATACACAAAGTACAAACTTCGCTTGAAAATTCATGTCTTTGGGCCATGCAAATGTCCATTAGAGTAGAAGTAGTAGAAACCAATAACAAAATATCAAGTCTATCATGTTAATGCAGATTGGTGCTTTGTGTAAGACATTAACAAGCATATTTACCCTTTAGCGTAGTGTCCCAGTAATCAAAGAATCTATTTCGCTTTTTTTTTTAATTCCATATGTGTTCAATTATAAATGACCGTCTTCAGTGAGAATCTACAATGGAAATGGTATTTGAATAACAGAAAAAGCATTTCAAGCTGAAAAGACTCACAGAGACGTGTCGCGTTTGACAGTTTTATTGAACTTAATTGAGATTGGGGCTCAGACCCCGGCGGAAGATGGCCGAACGATACGGACTGCCTGGTGTTGATACTGATGGCCAGCATCTTCCTCCGGAGCCTGGACCAGGTGGTGGTATAACGGGACCCGATGCTCGCTGCACGCTGTGAAACTCCGAGTGATTGACTTATGAAGGGGATCCTGGACTGTGGAATGGCTGAGCGGGACAGCGCTGCGCTGATTGCTGATGCGAAAGCGCGCTTGCGATAGGGCCGTGATTGAGTGCTGGTGAAGCAGCCGTGAAAGATGAGTGAAGGCTGCAGGTACGTCTCCAGGTTGAATTTGCGCTCAAGCTTCATGACATAAAAACACATTTCCAAACTCCTGTATTGGTCCTATATCCTGTAACTGGGGCCTTGGCTGGAGAGTCCTATGACATGGCTGGGGGATCACAGGTACTGTGCCTATAGTTTGTTAGTTGTGAAAAAATTGACTTTCATGTTGCAAGTTTGTGTGGGCAGAGCCCTGGAGAACACTGAGAAAACAAAGTTCCGTATCTCTTTGGACGGCAGGCCATAGATTAGGGGGTTTAAGCTCGCAGGGATGATAAAGTACATGAGACTGGCGAGGTGGCGCTCCTGCCTCGCCTGTGGGAACCGCGTGGAAATGATGGTCACAAGCCCACTGAATAGGGAGAGCAGGTACACCAGCAGGTGAGAGATACAGGTTTGCAGAGCCTTACGGTTCAGAGTATGGCTGCGCAGACACACAATGGTAATGCTTCCGTACGTCAGAACCATGGAACCCACTGAGGAGACATACAACACTACTGTGAAGGTCAAACCGTAAATATTATTAACCACAACACTCTCACAGGACAGCCCAAACAGAGCCGCATTACTGCAGTACAGCCCCACCACCAGCAGACGGCAGCGGCTCAGGCGGATGGTCAGTCCCAGGAGGACAGAGACCAGGACTAAAGTCACAGTCCAGGCTGAGACAATGAGCCGGGCCAGGGTCCTGTGGGTCATAATCTGACTGTAACGCAGCGGGTGGCAGATAGCCACGTATCGGTCAAACGCCATGACCATGAGGATGGCTCTGACCCCGGTGGCCAGCAGGTGAGCGGTGAAGGCCTGGTACACACACTCTGGGTATGTTACAACCCGCTCAGACGGCGGGCGCAGCATGTCCAGCAGCACCCGCGGGAGTATGTTAGTGTTGGCCACAATGTCGTTTATGGCCAGGTTACAGAAGAGCAGGTACATGGGCTGGTGCAGGCGGCGGTCAGCAATCACCGCAGAGACCACCAGGCCATTTGCCACCATGATGAAGAGGAAAGAGAGGAAGATGAAGGCCCAGATGCCCAGAGAAGGCGTGAGGACAGCGAAAAGCCCTCCACCAGGAGCATGGGACTGTTCAGGGTATGGTTCTCCATCAGGTTCTCCATGGCACTGTGAGAGACGTCAGAGATCACATCTGTGTTACAGTTTTATACAAATGTTTGTCAGGTGATGAACCTTCATTATAGAATCCAAATGCATTTGTTAGTGTAATGTTGATCATGCGGAGAGTACACGGACATGTGCACAATAACGCCCTGTGTAGAGTGTACAGGTAGAACCGGTTCTCTTTGAACAATCCATCAGAATCAAATGTCTCCTTCATCAACGATTCCTCTTATCAATGCCCCAGCCTCTTAATATCATAAACCCGCAGGCCGGAGCCATTGCAGATCCATGACTGCAAATCCACGAACCAATTCATCACAAACTAAAGTCTCCAGTGTATTAGGATCCACACTGCACGTCTGAATCTGTCCTCTCTATACGCTTCTGCTGCTGCTACACACGCTTCTGCTAGCATCGCGAGCACAGAGGAGCTGAAAAGAATATCGAACACAAACAGGCTGTGTAAGAGTTTTGTTTTTTACCTTTCTCTCCCTCCCTCTATTTATATGAATGAGGATTATAGGATATATAATCCTATAATTATAGGATTATAGTATTATAGTATTATAGGATACTATTATAGTATTATAGGACACTATAATCCTCATTCATAAAAATAGAGGAAGGGAGAGAAAGGTTTGTGTTCTATGTAAATTGTCAACACTGGCTGTCGCAAGTTGAAGTAGTCAAATTAGTGTTTTAGATAAATCTGTCTCTTGCTAAGTATTTCAGCTTTAAATCCCTTTAATTTAATCATAATTTTACAATAGCTTTTTTTATAATACTGATGATTAGGTTTATGTCAGAGTAGCTTGCACTTCTGTCAAAAGAGGCAATTTATTAGCCCCTGTTCAAATATAAAACTACATGAAACATATTATATTGCCTACTTCTATTTATTTACAAACGACAAGAGAATTGGTTAAGAACGAGACGAATAAGAGAAATTTGAACCACTGACGTAAGGCCAAGCAATAGATGACGTACACTGAAGTGTCAGTGTGGATGCTTCCACATCGGTCGCACAAAGCAGAGACTTAAAGAGAGACTTGTTGAACACACAGGCTCAATACGCAATAAAAATCCACAGTATCCCCTGGCAGGGCATTTTCATGATGCGGCTGGAGACACTGACATCAGTTCCCTTAAGGTCGTGATCAGTGAAACAATTCCAAATCTGTCAAGAGTTGGTGACAGACATTTGAAAATATTTATCTCCATGCATTGTTGATAACCTATGGTATGGTTTCTCTAATCCGTGTTTTTATTCTCAAAGCGAGGGCCCAATTGTAAACAGAGGTAAATGAACAGGTTTGCTGTCATTTCGCTAGTTTGTGTACAATCTGAATTGTATTGTTCATTAGCATGCGCTTTCCCGATCAAATAAATGATAGGCAAATATTTAAATAAATAAATAATGATGCTAATAATCAAGCTTTGTTGCAACGCTGACTCCCAAACAGGTCTGCGCTTGGTTCATTATGTTTACTTACTAGGACTGACTACATTTTGTGTTATGTATTTTTTCACTTCCCATAAAACTGCAAAAGCCTTTTCTCCTCATTAGCTCTGATCTAGCCGAATTAATGTGGCGCTAGAACTACTCAAGGAGTTACCCTCATCACAGACATGGCAGATGCGCCTGGGCATAGGAACCCCCAACAACGTCTGAGTGAGAGCCTGCACAGACATCTCCTTTGTTACTGTGGTTGAGGTAAACCATTGATGCCGTATTTCATTTATCGGCCCATTTTTGACCATCAAAGCCCCACTGAGATTCAGAATCTTGAATTCAGGGGAGTCCAACAATTTGTAAACAGAATTAATAGACTCAACATAAAATACATAGTTTAACAAATTGGAAAGGTAAAATCGAAGATAAAATAGTAAAGCAGTCGTTAGGAAGTGAGTCCTTAATGTTGAACATGTATCGTAATATACAAAGCTTTTAAAGCTGAAGTAATGAGGTTTAAATGAGTGATAATAAACGGTTTATTCTGAAACCTCTCACTCAGACGAAATGTTTATCAGTTCAAACAATCTATAGAAATTATTATTATATAAACTCTCGTTACCAAATAAATGAAATCAATACAGAAACATTATACATGAAATAAAACGTTTGGAATTGAGTTAAGAGTTCAGAAGCATTTTCAGAGTACTTAAACAGGATAAATGTTATTCAGTGTGGCGCGGTGAGGAAGTGCTGTTGCGAGGGTGAGGCTGCGTTTCAGCCCCAGAGAGGTTCGCTGGATTGGACAATTCCTCATTATGTGCGTGCGACTCATGCTCTCTGATGAAGTGGCTTTGTGTTCTGTGTGTGAAGTAAAGAGAGAGACTCACCTCGTGGTGGAGCAGCCACGTCTGAACCCGGAGCTCTTTTATGAACCTCCTCAGAGGCTCCACAACGCACTGATGTCACCGCTTTATTATCCACTCAAATGAGTTCGACTTATTTCGAACAGATTAATACAGGACCAGTCAAAAGTTTGGAAACGCTATTTTTATTGTATTGCTTTTTTCATTATTTCAAGACTATTTCCATTGTAGATTCTCACTTTCTTGTACCTTCCACTCCGTTCTGGCGACTGAACATTAAGAAAACCGTTGATGATGTTCAGTAAAAAAAAAAAAACGGTAACACTTTATAATAATAGTACATGAGTTCATGCATGATTTCATGATACATTCATGCATTACTAAATCATGACTTCTCAGGAACAAACATGATTACATGTTGGTTCATGGACGACTTCATCCCTGAATTAAACATCTAACTACTGTAATGAATGTGCATGAAAATCTTAATTCATCATGATCATGAGGATCACATAAGAATACCATAAATTCACTAAAACGTCAATGAACGACAATAAAATAATCAACCAACCATGAGGATCATCATGAACATCATGACTCATATGGTGGAAATCTACTTGCAAATTATGTCCCTCAACTAAAGTGGTGCATTCCCTAAACTGTTTAACCTGTTAAAGACCAACTTAGTCCTGAAGAAGAAGCAATGATTTCTGGATTGTTTCCTCAATTGGAATTTTTGTGTGGAAACAAATATTTAAAAACGTTTATTACAAATTATTACAAGTACAGCATAACCAAGTAAGCCCTCCAGAGCTGGTCTTTAACGGGTTAAAAGGTTTAGGATAATGCACCACTTTAGTTGAGGGGACACAATCATATGAAATTATGATTATTAAGGATTAGCAAATGATAGGTTCATGATTGTTGTAAATTTTATCCTATAAAGTTTTACTTTGTGATCTTGTCCATAATTTGCAAGTAGATTTCCACCATGAGTCATGATGTTCATGATGATCCTCATGATCATGATTGTTTGATCATTTCATTGTCATTTCATTGCCGTTATAGTGAATTCATGGTATTCTTATGTGATCTTCATGATCATGATGTATTATTAAGATTTTCATGCACATTCATTACAGTAGTTAGACGTTTAGTAACTCGTCATTTGAAAGCTAAGACAAAGCTGACCTCAGCTTCTTCCTTGTTTTTATTATCACATTTCAGTTTTATTTTTTTTAAATTGCATTTTTATCATGTTTTCATTGCTTTGTTGTTGTATTGTTGCCACATTTTTGTCAAGTTTTAGTCCCTTATTTATGCTTTTTGGCCATAACTTTGTCACGTATTTGTCATGTTTTCACTCCCATATGAACACATATGAGACTCATGCATGTAAACACACCACACCGGATTGTACGTCACAGAGTGCACAGTACAATTAATACTGGCTTAAAGAAAACCAGAATAAAACAACAATATATAAAACAAGAGAAAAACTGTGAAAAAATATGCCAAAAAAAGTGTCTTTAACAGAGTTTTCAAACTCTCAATTAAAGTGGCCTGTCTAACGTTTAGAGGGAGGGAGTTCCACAGTTTAGGGCCTTCTTCTGAAAAAAGCTTTATCTACTTTTTAAATGAGATGAGCAGGCGTGCAGTCGCGTTTTGGACCATTTGGAGTCTGTGAATCGATGACTGGTTTAGACCAAAATATAAAGAATTACAATAATCCAAACGAGTCGTGATCAAAGCCTGGACAACCTGTTCAAACTGGTTTAAAGGCAAGTAGTGTTTCACTTAGAAGTCTGAGCTGGAAAAAACTTGTTTTAACGACTCTGTTTGTCTGTTTCTCAAACTGAAATTAATATGAAATTGAAGACTTTTGACGGATAAGCAGCAGTGAGATGCAAGTGAACCAAGGGCACTGCCAGTGAGGTCAGGCTCACCAAAAAAATACTTTCTATGTGTTTTTCTCATTCAAATTGAGAAAATGTAGCGACATCCAGTCTTTGACTTCCTTGAGACATGTCAATAAGGAGCAGTTGAGTCCGTTTTAAGGTCCAATGCCAAGGATATCTGTACATCATCTGCAAAGCAATGAAACTGAACGTAGTAATTCTTAAAAAAAATAGCCCAATGGCAGCATGTACAATGGAAAAAGTGGCCCTAAAATTGAGCCTTGGGGTACCCCGCAGGCTAGGCTTTCTGCGAGGTAAACGAACCAAGGTTTACAGAAAAACACCTATTTGTCAGATATGATTTGAACCACTTAGGCACTGTCCCATTCATCCCAACACATGACTCAAAACGGGATATTACAATGTTGTGGTCAACAGTGTCAAAAGCTGCCGTTAAATCTGAGTCTCAGCAGTCTCAAGAGTCTGTAATTAAAAAAAGATAATTGAAAACTTTTAAAAGAGCAGTTTCAGTGCTGTGCAAAGATTTAAAACCAGATTGGATTTTTTTCACAGATTATTTGACAACAACGACCCCAAAAGTATTGGTATTGTGTCAATTTAACGAAGAAAATAAAGTGGTGTCGCCCATCACTACAGCAGCTTCACCATGTCATTACCAGAAATGGTTTGGACTTCACAGACTGTTGAAAACCATTTCATATTACAACCATGTGAAGCTCATGGAGAAAACGCCAAAAATGAAGGGTGGCCATAATATAGAATTTAAATTGTAAAACATATTTGGAGTTATTTCACCCTTTTTGTTTCCTACATAATCTAAGATAAGATAAGATAAGATAAGATAGCCTTTATTGAGCTCAAAATGGAGAAATGTACTTGTTACAGTCAGCCCTTGGAAACACTGCAAAAGAGACAGGAAATGTGAAATAAACAACAATTAAATAGTAAATAGTGGTATCTTATATACAAGGACTTTGTGGGGACAAAAAGTGTAAACAGTATATAATAATAAGTAAACAGACTACAACAAAATAATGTTATAGTCAGTATCAGCAGTGCAGGTTTACATCATAGTGCAAGTGGTTGATAAAGTGATGCAGATAAGTGATGTAAATACAGGGATTATTGCATGTATTTCTGCAAAGGGGTTATTGCACAAGTTACTTTACAGTCTTGTACAGTCTGACAGCAGTGGGGATGAAGGCCTTGGGGATCGCTTTCCTTCTTGCACTCATGTAATCTCATGTGTTCATTCATAGTTTAATGTCTTCAATGAGAATCACACAAATAGTGTGCAAATGCATAAAACGTGTTTCCAAATGTTTGACTGTATGTGTTTAGATTAAAGATTCTCTGACTCGTACTTTGAATAGAGATATATTTTCTATTTATAATATGAGATTCGTTCATAGAGCATGAGGTTAGTTCCATCTTACTTGAACTCTGAATTTCACCACGTCCTGTCCCATTGTATTTCTATGGAGGTGACCGGGAATAAATCAATTTTCATTAGGTTTGTGGTGGATAATAAGTGATGTGTTTGAGAGGACACTTCTGTTTTCATTAATGTAAGTTAAATCCATAATTCCTTGACTGTGACCCAAATGTCCTTTAATCTGTTAATCAAAAGTTCAAGCAGCAGTTTTATGATTGATATGGGATCAATATGCAGACTCTCAGCTTTAATCTATTGTCCATATTTTCAATTTTTGTAATAACAGATCGATACTAATCGCATTATGACTATTTCGCTAACTCTTGATTGATAACAAGCATCATGCTTCATACTCTGGATCTATATTAGAACAACAATAAAAGAGTGTTTTGTCACATGTCCAGCATCAGCCTGTGTCGTCTTTAACTGGGTTTGATGGCGTGCCTCCGGTAGAACATGTGAAGTAGTCGATCGCCATGAGCCATAGATGCTTGCATTTATTGCCGGAGGAACCACGTGTATCAGAATGGAGACCATCTTCCTTCAGAGAGCGTGGGAAAACGGTGCAGTGCGACGATGATGTTCCCAAAGACTTGCATGATGATGTAGGAGGCTAAGTGTGTGGCGCAGGTCTGCAGAGCACGGCGGTTCAGCGTGCGGCTCCGGCTGCTTAGGCACACCACAGTGATGCGCATGTACGTGATCACCACGCTGATGATCGACGAGCCCAGCAGCAACACTGTGTACAACAAGCCATATACGTTGTTCACCAGGTAAGACTCGCACGACAGTTTGAATAGGGACGGGTTATCACAGAACGGGTTGGGCACAAAAGAGCGGCAGTGCGAGAGCCGAACAGACAGCAGGATCAGGATAAGGACCATGAAGAAGCATACGCCCCACACAGCCATGGAGAGACAGAGCACCATCTGCCCCGACATGATGACAGAGTACTTCAGCGGGTTCACGATGGCCACATAACGATCAAAGGCCATGGCCATGAGAACCGTGTGCGCTGTGCTGGCGTGCCAGTGACCGCAGAAGGCCTGCAGCACACACAGCCCATATGAGACATGCCTGTGGAGGACAGAGGGGGCAGTAGTGAGACACGTTAGACTTTCACACCATATGGTCTTGCAACTAACGGTCTCCATCCGTCAGAATATTCCCACATCGAGGCTGAGTAAGGCGTTCCATTCAATCCTACTTGTTCCACCACTGAGATTAGTGTCGCATTGCGAAAGCTCTGCAACACACTGTCTCATCTACACCCGCCTCTCTGAGAGCAGTGGATCACTGATGTTGTGGATAAATGAGGTGGATGCATGCGCTAGCACGGTCGGTGCCGCCTTCCCTTTAAAAGGTGGAATTTTGGGTAGTCGGCATGAATATGTTTTAGTTGATTTTATTTTAGGCACAAGGAGACTACACTGACTGACAGATGCTCCGCAGTGTGAGAGTTTTCATTCTCCTGTATTCACAGAATGGCGGACCTGGGTCCGGATCTGGACCCACACGCCAACCCGTCCAGACCCAAACCTTGGATCCGAACTTTGAACCCAACAGTAAATTCCCCTCAGTTGAGCGGCTTTCTCTCTCTGCCGCAGAGCGGTAACTATAGCCCAGATTAACAGAAAGAGTAAGTTGCGTGACAGGTTTTATTTTTGAAACGTCACAGGAATGACTTAAATATGGCTCACTAAAGTTTTAAAATGAGAAGACCCTAATTATCTAATGAAATATGCATGCAAGATTGTTATCTCCCAGTCTGGGGGGGCGCGTTTCCAGATCTCGATCCCCCAACACAGTCTCACTCCGAAAGCGTCATAAATTGACGAACGGTCACTCGCCTTACGCGTAATATAGAACGCAAAAGGTCCCGTTTGCGTCTCCAGTAACGCAATGGGTTTGTAATGCATTTGAATGGGAGTCCAGGAGCGGCTCATTTGACGATATCGGACAGCTCATAGTATAGAACACGTAGTACAAATTCAGCTCGGTTTAGCCAACTATAAAACAATCAAAAATGCAAAAATGACTCGCTGTGTATTTGCAATTACAATAATGCTAAAGAAACATGCAAAATCACAGTCAACACTCGCTTGAATCCCTCGCAAGACAGGCAAAAGCGCATTCAGCACGCATACACAAGCGCAGAACTACAGTATTCATATTTGCGTGAATCTGAGGCCAAACTGTTGTTCATCAAAGCCAAAAAATAATGGATCCAGGACAAACCAAGCCGGACCCAACCCAATCACAAAAACTTCTTCAGGAACTTTTACAATATGGCATTGCATTACAGCAGTACGTAGTTTAAAGCCTTTCCCCTACCTTCTGCTGTCTTCATGGGACGAGTTCTCCAGTATTTAGTCCCACAAGTGGCGTGTCATGGTCCGGTTTTAATCCATGGCTTTGGCGGGTCTTTGCCGGGCTTGTACCCGGCCAAGGTGCGCTCTGTTCGGGTTAGCTTTGAGCTGCGGCCCGCTGGAGTCCCATGGAGGATCGTAACGCCGATTTACACTTCCTCTGCAAAAGTCCTTTAGGTGAAAGTGATGCCAAGCGTCCACGATGATATAAATGTCCTTATGTTTGCCTCGGTCAGCCATTTAAGGTTAAAAGATAAGCATTTATTGATCATATGTTTCGTTAGGCGCCAAGAGTCAAAAACACGATTAGCTGTTCTGATTGACACCCGCGTCAACCAATGACACGCGTTCAAAACTGTGACGTCACTAAGAAGGCGGTCAATCTATATTTTTTATTGTAAAATATTAGTATTACACTAAACCTGCACTGCTGATACCGACTATAGCATTATTATTATTATTTTTTGCAGTCTGTTTACTTATTATTATTTACTGTGTACACTTTTTGTCCCCATAAAGTCCTTGTATATAAGATATCACTATTTACTATTTAATTGTTGTTTATTTCACATTTCCTGCCTATTTGCACACCCTGAGTGTCTCTAAGAGCTGAATGTAACAAGTACATTTCTCCATTGTGAGATCAATAAAGGCTATCCTTATCTTATCTTATTAGCCTTATTTACGTCATTGAGCAGAAGAATCTGAAAGCACATTTAAGGTTTGGATTGGAGGCCTTTTTTATTTTATTTTTAGAATTATTATTTTTATAAATTTTTCAGCAATTAAAGACGGTTTACTTCCACATCTCTTGTATGAAACAGGTGCATAAGAGAATGTATAGAAGTCAAACGTAGAACAGGAAAAAACTCTCACACTGTATACTCCAAACACCAGTGTTCCTTTATTTGATGCAACGTTTCGGCCAGTGGCCTTCGTCAGGCAAAATGTTTTTTATGAATGAGAAGCCATCCTTAAATAGGGTGTGGCCTGCTGCATCACAGGATGCTGTCATAATGGCCTATGGTAAAACGTAGCATATGTATACAACATACATCCAAACACAAAAAACAAAGCCAGGATATAGTGAATAAAATATACATATGTACATATATACAATAAAAACATCTAGTGGCACATGAAATACATGTGGGAAATGGATATATAAGACAGCTCAAAAATAGAGACGATCTGCCTAAATATATGCAAATCAACATGTACACCAAGGAAGTTAATACAGCCTATAAAGATAACATGGCATTGGAACCTCTACAGAGGTGTCAATAGAGAAATCTCTGTCTCTGTTCTCTGTCACCTGCATAACTCAGTATTGGGCTCACTCTGCTATTATAAAGGGCACATCTTAACATCCGACCCTGAACTCTCCACTCAAGGAACCCCTCTTTTTGTCAATAGGGGGGGGGAAATTAAAAGACTATTTGGTCCGTGCCAATGTCAGCCCCAAAGTCACATCTACCCAGACACTATTGACACCTATCCCTAATGGGAATTACAGATGTGGGAGTTGTGCACAATGTAACAACACTTATAAAACTTCTTTCTTCCAACGTCCACACAGTGGTAAAAAGCATACCCATTTGCATCCACGTATGTGGTCTATTTATTGCGTTGCCCTTGTGGTTTAGCATATGTGGGAAAAACCATAAGAAAATTAAAACAAAGAATAAGCGAGCATAAGAGCTCAATACACAGAAATGACAGAGAATAGCTAGTAGCTGCTCATTTCAACGATGCACATCATGATGTCAGTGCTCTATGTTTTTGAACAAGTCTCTCTTATAGAGGAGGAGACCATGACAAACTTTTGAAGAAAAGAGAAAGCCTTACTGGATTGAAACTTTACAGACCCTTACACCCAAGGGATAATTGTTTTTCTATAGAGGTTCCAATGCCATGTTGTGTTTATAGGCTGTGTTAACTTCCTGGTGTACATGTTGATTTGCATAGATTTAGGCAGATCTTCTCTATTTTTGAGCTGTCTTATATATACATTTCCCACATGTATTTCATGTGCCACTAGATGTTTTTATTGTATATATGTACATATGTATATTTTATTCACTATATCCTGGCTTTGTTTTTTGTGTTTGGATGTATGTTGTATACATATGCTGCCTACGTTTTGCCATAGGCCATTATGACAGCATCCTGTGATGCAGCAGGCCACACCCTATTTAAGGATGGCTTCTCATTCATAAAAACATTTTGCCTGACGAAGGCCACTGGCCGAAACGTTGCATCAAATAAAGGAACACTGGTGTTTTGAGTATACAGTGTGAGAGTTTTTTCCTGTTCTACGTTTGGCTTCTATACATTCTCTTATGCACCTGTTTCATACAAGAGATGTGCGAAGTAAACCGTCTTTAATTGCTGAAAAATTTATAAAAATAATAATTCTAAAAATAAAATAAAAAAGGCCTCCAATCCAAACCTTAAATGTGCTTTCAGATTCTTCTGCTCAATGACGTAAATAAGGCTAATAAGATAAGATAAGATAGCCTTTATTGATCTCACAATGGAGAAATGTACTTGTTACATTCAGCTCTTAGAAACACTCAGGGTGTGCAAATAGGCAGGAAATGTGAAATAAACAACAATTAAATAGTAAATAGTGATATCTTATATACAAGGACTTTATGGGGACAAAAAGTGTACACAGTAATAATAATAAGTAAACAGACTGCAAAAAATAATAATAATAATGCTATAGTCGGTATCAGCAGTGCAGGTTTAGTGTAATACTAATATTTTACAATAAAAAATATAGATTGACCGCCTTCTTAGTGACGTCACAGTTTTGAACGCGTGTCATTGGTTGACGCGGGTGTCAATCAGAACAGCTAATCGTGTTTTTGACTCTTGGCGCCTAACGAAACATATGATCAATAAATGCTTATCTTTTAACCTTAAATGGCTGACCGAGGCAAACATAAGGACATTTATATCATCGTGGACGCTTGGCATCACTTTCACCTAAAGGACTTTTGCAGAGGAAGTGTAAATCGGCGTTACGATCCTCCATGGGACTCCAGCGGGCCGCAGCTCAAAGCTAACCCGAACAGAGCGCACCTTGGCCGGGTACAAGCCGGCAAAGACCGCCAAAGCCATGGATTAAAACCGGACCATGACACGCCACTTGTGGGACTAAATACTGGAGAACTCGTCCCATGAAGACAGCAGAAGGTAGGGGAAAGGCTTTAAACTACGTACTGCTGTAATGCAATGCCATATTGTAAAAGTTCCTGAAGAAGTTTTTGTGATTGGGTTGGGTCCGGCTTGGTTTGTCCTGGATCCATTATTTTTTGGCTTTGATGAACAACAGTTTGGCCTCAGATTCACGCAAATATGAATACTGTAGTTCTGCGCTTGTGTATGCGTGCTGAATGCGCTTTTGCCTGTCTTGCGAGGGATTCAAGCGAGTGTTGACTGTGATTTTGCATGTTTCTTTAGCATTATTGTAATTGCAAATACACAGCGAGTCATTTTTGCATTTTTGATTGTTTTTGTAGTTGGCTAAACCGAGCTGAATTTGTACTACGTGTTCTATACTATGAGCTGTCCGATATCGTCAAATGAGCCGCGCCTGGACTCCCATTCAAATGCATTACAAACCCATTGCGTTACTGGAGACGCAAACGGGTACCTTTTGCGTTCTATATTACGCGTAAGGCGAGTGACCGTTCGTCAATTTATGACGCTTTCGGAGTGAGACTGTGTTGGATCCCCAGACTATGAAAGGGGTCGAGGGGACGTACCAGCTTTCCCACACCTGTGACACAGTTCTGAAGAAGTTGGACTGCAGATGGCGCTGTCAGCCTGCTACTACAAGCAGGAAGATGGCGTCAAAAACTGTATTAATCAGCTGACACGTCACAGCAACACCACGTGACAACCTCTGAGGAGGGCCACAGTTGGACCCGAAACCGTACCACTTCTTTATATATTTAAAGTTTCAGTAACATAGCATTATTACTTAATGTGTAATTGCTGTTGTATAACAAGTACATTTCATAAAACGAAAGTGAATTTTAGCCTTTTTTATTAGGCAACAATAGATAAAGCATCAGGAACTACTGCATAACACAATAAATTAGATCCTAGAACAGGGGTGGGCAATTAATTTTCATAAGGTGCCACATAAGAAGCCTGAATTGAGTCGGAGGGCCGCACCAACAATATCTATTCATCCATCCATTTTCTTCTGCTTTATCCAGGGCCGGGTCGCGGAGGCAGCAGTCTCAGCAGAGATGCCCAGACTTCCCGATCCACGCACACCTCCTCCAGCTGTTCTGGGGGGACCCCGAGACGACACCAGGCCAGCTCGGAGACATAGTCCCACCAGCGTGTCCTGGGCCTTCCACGAGGCCTCCTCCCAATAGGACATGCCTGGAACACCTCCCGAGGGAGGCGACCAGGAGGCATCCGGAACAGATGCCCTAGCCAACTCAGCTGGCTCCTTTCAACGTGAAGGAGCAGCGACTCTACCCCGAGCTCCTCCCGGGTAACTGAGCTCCTCACCCCCAGCCACCCTGCGAAGGAAACTCATTTCGGCCGCTTGTATTCACGATCTTGTCCTTTCGGTCATTACCCAGATCTCATGACCATAGGTGAGGGTGGGAACGTAGATCGATCGGTAAATCGAGAGCTTTGCCCCCCAACTCAGCTCCCTCTTCACCACAACAGTCCGATACAGCGACCGCATCACTGCTGACACCGCACCGATCCGTCTATCGATCTCACGCTCCATCCGTCCCTCACTCGTGAACAAGACCCCAAGATACTTCAACTCCTCCACTTGGGGCAAGGACTCTCCACCGACCTGAAGCGGGGAAGCCACCTTTTTCCAGTGGAGAACCATGGCCTCAGATTTGGAGGTGCTGATCCTCATCCTGGCCGCTCCACACTCGGCTGCAAACCGCCCCAGTGCAGCTGAAGGTCCTGATTTGATGAAGCCAACAGAACAACATCGTCTGCAAACAGCAGAGATGAGATCCTGAGGTTCCCAAACCGGACACCCTCCGGCCCCTGGCTGCGCCTAGAAATTCTGTCCATAAAGGTAATGAACAGAACTGGTGACAAATGGCAGCCCTGGCACCAACAATGTGGAATTATTTCCTTCTATTTTTATTTAAGCAGCCCCCTAGTGGCTGGAGTGAGCATTCTGGTAATTTCTTTAAAAAAATCACAACTCCGCAAAGGAATGGACTAAAGACTTACTTTTTTTTTTACATACTCAGAAATGTATGCCCTACAAGTCGTGGGCCAGATTGAATCGGGCCACATCCGGCCCGCGGGCCATAATTTGCCCAGGTCTGTCCTAGAACCGTATTATACATTCACCCAAAGTAGAATGTTCACTGGGCTTCTAGTTTAGCTTTTACAGTCTTCAATAACGAAAATTGAACATAGTTCACCTTGAATCATAACTGTTGTCTTGCTTGTAACAGACACATATAAAGTGCTATCCCCATGTGCTTTTGATCCACATTACATGCCCACTCCATTTTGATATCCAGCATTTTTTTTTTTCTACAATACTGACGGGTGACCTGCTCCTGGCGTCTCCACCCTCCACAGATTGGCCAAGCCTGACCCTGCTCCGGCCGCGGACCAAAGCATGGCCATTGGCTTCCCTCCTCTCACAAGGCCTCCTATAGAAAATAAATACACATTCTTTACTGTGAAGTACATACACATTAGTATAATATGAAATTACTTCAATGATCAATACATACAGGCAGCTCTCTCTCCGGAACACCAGTGATGCGTGAGGCGTGAGGGGAGGACATACGGAGTGACACAACATGGCGGCGCCCTAAAGTTTATGAACTAAACAAAACTAAAAGTAGCCTAAAAGAGGATTTATACAAAATCGACAGCTATTTCCTAATTGCTTTTAAAACAACCGACACATTGAGATCAAAGTGGAAGACACCGAAGAATTAGAAGCCTTTATCGATTGCTACTACGACAACCTACACCCCGACATGGAGGCTGATGCTAACCCATCAAAAAGAAGGAAAGCGGACTCCTCAACAGATACGGACGATCTACAAACAATGACCATCGAGGTTAGTTTACTGGACAGCATCAACCAAAAACTGGGTATTCTACCAACATTACACAAAGAACTGCAAGACATTACTCGGAGCTTAGAATTTGGCCACGCACAAATAGAGACGCTACAGAAATCTAACCAGGAGCTAACCGGTACTGTACACAGGTTAATAAACCAAATGGACACAATAACAGCTGAAAACAAACAGCTGAAAGAGACCATTTTGGACTTACAGACACGATCCATGCGAGATAATTTAATTTTTTGTGGGCTTCCAGAAACCGAACACGAAAACACAGGAACTGTCATTAAAGATTTCATGTTGACGCAGTTAAAAATACCCTCGGACACCGTTGACAATATCACCTTTCATCGTGTTCACCGCTTTGGGAAGACTTCAGCAAGCAATAAACATCGACCCATTGTTGCCAAATTCGAACATTTCCAACACAAATTCCTCGTCAAAGGCAAAGGAAGGGAACTTAAAGGAACGCATTTTGGAATGAATGAACAATTCCCCAAGGAGATCAACGAGCGACGGAAAAAACTCTACCCCATAATGAAGGAATACAGAAGCAAAAACATCCGCACATCTCTTGTAGTTGACAGATTGTATATCAATGGACAATTATTTAGAGATAGCAAAGTAACGCCATGGCTCTTCTGATTACCATCCGCAATGTAACATCAGTATTAAAATTGTAACTCCCTCTACACCTCAGTAAGTAAAGCAAATCTATATGCTTAGCACTGCCCATTGTCGTGTAAATAGCTCTTTCCCCTCATTCATCTTTCTCTCGTCTTATGATCATTATGTGTCTTGTCTTATACGTTCTGTCTTTTCTCCATCAGACTCGATGCATCCTCTACACCACTTTCCTGTCTCCTCACTTATTCATATCTTATCATTTCATCACTGCCCCTTCTGTTTTCTCTCCCTATGTGTCAAACCCTCTCCCTTCCTCCCCTCCCATTTACAGTCTTATTTGTCCTGTCACATCATGTCTCTTACTCCACTGTTTTGATTACCACTTACTTTCAGAATAGAATAGAAAAGACATACAATACAAAAATATGCACACATTTAAAATTATAACATGGAATGTTCGTGGCTTTCGTACCCCCTTAAAAAGAATAAAAATTATTAATCATTTATCAAAATTAAAGGCTGATGTATGCTTCCTACAAGAAACTCACATTACCCAGTCAGAATCACAACAACTTCAATTTAAAGATTTTAGCCAAATATTCTCAACCACATATAATAGTAAACAGAGAGGTGTATCAATTTTAATTAGTAAAAACATAAATTTTACCCACAATTCAACTATCACAGATCCGGAAGGGAGATTTATCATCATTGAAGCAAAAATAAATCATACAATTTACACTTTGGCAAATATCTACGGTCCAAATAATGACAATCCACAATTCTTTCATGATTTCTTTACACTTCTACAAAACCACAGAAATATAATTCTTGCAGGAGATCTAAACACAGTGATTAATCCCACAGTAGACCGCTCAAGTGTATCTGGCAATAAAAGACACACTCACTCATCAGAAATAATAACTCAGTATATGCAAAATTATGGCCTTGGCTATAGTTGGAGAATGAGGAACCCTACACTTCAAGAATACACTTACTTCTCACCACATCACCAGACTTTCTCCAGATTAGATCTGTTTCTCATTAGCAATTCATTAACCAAATATATTAAAGAAAACACCATACATCCAATAATTATTAGTGATCATGCACCAGTGTCAATTACAATATCCACACAAATAAACAAAAATCTTAAACCACATTCAAGGTGGCGATTGAATACATCTCTCCTAGAGGACGCTGACTTTACTTCACTCATCCGGAGAGAGTGGGCATCTTTTCTGGAGATGAACGACTCTCCTAACATATCTCCATCACTCCTCTGGGAAACGGGTAAAACAGTAATTCGAGGTACAATTATATCATACTCATCTTACAAGAAACGAGAACAACAAAATCTGGAAAACACGTTAGAGCAAAAAATAAAACAATTATCTCACCGATATTCCACAAATCCAAATGAACAATTACAGAAGGAAATTAATGAAACTAAAAATCAACTAGAAAAAATAATTTCCCATAAAACCAACTTTATTATTCAGCAGCTAAAACATGATCAATTCCATTATAATAACAAGAATAGTAAACTATTAGCAAACTTATTACAATATAAAAAAGAAAAAGCAATCATACCATCAATACAAGATCATTCTGGTATCATAATGCATGATCCACAAGAAATTAACAATATTTTCCTTCAATATTATACCAAATTATATTCTTGTGACAATACACCAGACATATCGGCAATAAAAAATTACCTGAGTAATCTTAACCTCCCAACACTCACATCGCAACAAGCAAATATATTAGAAACACCACTCACTATAAAAGAAATACATAAAGCCTTAAGTGAAATGCCAAATAATAAGTCACCAGGTCCAGACGGATACCCAGCTGAATTTTACAAACATTTCTGGGACATTCTATCTCCACTATTCATGAGAGTAATATCAGAAATAAAAACAAGTTCTACTATTTCACCCCATATGAACACAGCTGTTATTACAGTTGTGCAAAAACCAAACAAGGACCCAACAAACCCTTCCAATTACCGCCCACTGTCACTAATTAATGTGGATCTCAAAATAATTTCCAAAACACTAGCATCTAGGTTAGAAACGGTCATGCCCTCACTTATTCATCCAGACCAAACCGGATTTATTAAAAACAGATATGCATCAGATAACCTCAGAACACTATTCAATTTAGTCAATATTGCACAACATTCGAAACATAAAGCTGTTATACTGTCATTGGATGCTGAAAAAGCTTTTGACAAGGTTAATTGGCAATTTCTTCTCAATACATTACACACATTTGGATTTGGAGAGTCGTTCATCCGATGGATACAAACACTTTACACCGCACCTAGAGCTACAGTCACCACTAACGGGATCACTTCACCACACTTCACATTGAATCAAGGAACCAGACAAGGATGCCCACTCTCTCCTTCCCTCTTTGCATTATTCATCGAACCTCTTGCTGCAGCAATAAGAAACAATATTAATATTTGCGGAATTCATAATGGAGACACAAATAATAAAATCAGCCTATATGCGGATGACCTTTTATTGTATCTACAAAATCCAGAGACATCTTTACAAGAAACATTCACTATTATTAATAACTTCTCTACTCTCTCTAATTATACTATAAACTGGACTAAATCTACAATACTTCCATTAACCAAAGACTCGTGGGGTCCTGCAGCCCAAGATTCCTTCCCATTTTTACACTCGGGTAATATAAAATATTTGGGTATTAATATTTCCGCCAGGCTGTCAGAGCTCTTTCATCTTAACTATACTCCTTTACTGAAAAAAATTGAAGACACTCTGAAAAGCTGGCATAAACTCCCATTATCACTAATTGGCCAAATTGATGCAGTTAAAATGAAAATTCTACCCCAAATCACATACTTATTTACCATGATACCTGCAACTCCCACTGACAATTGGTTCAAATCCCTCAACTCCAAAACAACTCGATTTTATTGGAAAAATAAACAACCTCGGATATCGCTTGCAACATTACAAAATAGCAAGACATATGGCGGACTTGATGCTCCAAATTTTCAATATTATTTCTATGCAACACAGTTATCATACCTATACATCTGGATAAATAATGTAAACTACAACAATCAATGGATTAAGCTTGAACAGAATCAATGTCAGAACACACCCCTAGCAGATCTTCCATTTTTATCACCATCAATAAACACAACCCTGATTTTCAACTGCACAACTCTCCAATCCACTTCCCACTTTGGCACCAAAAGGGCATTTCTCACCTCCACCATTTGTTTGTAAATAACACTTTTATATCATTCACTACAATTATCAAGAAGTATGGGGTCGGAAGAGAACAATTTATCCAATATCAACAACTCAAAAATCTGATAAAATGCAAAATTAATATCACTGAAAACACATTAAATCTATCTATTCTGACTAACAAGATTTTAAAGATAACAAATGCAAAAAAGATTACATCAAAACTCTACAAAATAATTATATCATTAAATAACCACTTAACAATACCTTCCACTAAATGGGAAAAGGACCTGGACATCCCTGTCAACCCTGACCTCTGGAACTCCATTTGTAGAAACACTTTTGTAACTACTTATGATAATCTGCAACTCATACAGTATAAAACGATGCATAGAACACACCTCACACAAAGCCGATTAAATAAAATGGGATTTACAGACACAGACACATGCTTACAATGTACTTTAGGGAGCACAGACACCTATTTACATGCCACTTGGGTTTGTCAACCGGTACACACCTTCTGGATATCTGTCACTGACAAACTGTCTACCATCCTGAGTTGCAGAATCCCACTAAACCCTGCACTGTGTCTTCTAGGAGATACCACACAAATAAATCTTCCAAAAAATACAACATTGCCCTCTTGATCTCTCTAACTCTCGCAAAGAAAATAATATTTCAAAATTGGAAAAATAAAAGAACTTGTAACATCACCCATTGGATAAATTTACTCATTGATCATATAATAACAGAAATAATAGAGCCCACAAACAAAAGCATATATCGACCTTCAATGAAATATGGACTCCATTTTTAAACCATTTTCATTTATAACTTTCAATAAAGCCACACACAACACATGTAGTATACACCTAGACAATAAAATCCCTTCATCTCTCAATCCATACCACAGTTCATATTTATCAGCCTTTGCTCCCAATAGTATCAATTGCTTTATGTATTATTATTATTATTATTATTATTAGGCCCGAGCTAGTGACACGCAGTGTCCGCGACGGACTAATTAAAATCAATAACGGAAACAGAAAACGCAAGAATTCACATAGCTAACGTGAACCGATATGCAAGTAACAGGGATCAGAAATTAGTGCTCTGGGAGCTCGAATTTTGGGTGGGGTCCGCGAGAGAAAATAATAAAAGATGGTTCAGTGGCGCCCCCTCAAACAGGCAGTTTACATTGAGTCAATGAGACCCCGGTCGCAAAAAATGTCATCGTACAAAGGTGACACTGGCCAGGGACATAGACCATGTCAGGACATGTAAAAATTATATTATGGCCCCGCCCTAAATGCCACAGGAAGTCGGCCATCTTGGCCCGAACCTCGAACCTTCTAAATCGTACCTCTTGAACTTCTGACCCTGATCGCCGAGTTTTCAATCAAAAGCCTCAATTTTTGCCCAAAATGTCCCAGACCCATGTGGCTTTCAAAATCATCCTTTACATTTTGGAAATATTATTGGGCGTGGTCATGACAAGCCCGCAACTCAGAGGCCATTTTCAACAAAATTCAAAGTCTCATATCTTTCACAGACTTTGTCGGATTGGAACGGACCCAATCCGGCGTGGGTGCACATTCCCGAGCTGCACCTAACCATGTGCAAACGTAGCCACTATCGCCAAAAATGACCCACTGGCGCCCCCTCAAAGGTTTTTTCTTGAAAAATTCAAATAAAAAAATCGGGATGGTATGGAGTTGTGAAAATAATCATACAGGCCTTCCCTGTCATGGGGATCAACATATCAAAGAAGCATCACTCTGAGTAATGTAGTTTGGGAGAAATAAAATGGCAAAACATGGCAAAAAAACAGTTTCCATTATTATTATTATTACGTCTTTAATCTCAATTTTGACCCCCTGAACGTTAACGAAAACTCAATTTTATTTGACCTAGTGATCAGGGTTGGTGTAAATTTACTATTTTAAAGTCTGTGAAACAAAGTGCCCAACGGCGCCCCCTGTGCATTACATGGCTGGGAAAAATTTAGTTTCACGGAAGTGAAAACAAAGTTTTATATCCTGATTCTCCATGTCACACTGATCAAAAAGTCTATTACAACATGCCTCTATCTTGCTTAGTTTTTGTACCGCTGTGCCAAATATCATGCTTTTTCCCCGCCTCTTTGACGACAACTCAAAAGGGCATGCAAATTCCAATTGCACTCATATTTGGATCACATAAGCCGCTCTATGGATCGTACTGATTAACCTGGATAATTGTGCAATTTTCACAAAAATAGCGCCCCCTACCTATACCTGCAAAATTACACTTACACGAAAATGAAAACAAAAATTATGAGCCGATTCTGCATGTCACGCTGATCAAAAAAGTCTATTACAACATGCCTCTATCTTGCTTAGTTTTTGTATTATTAGGCCCGAGCTAGTGACACGCAGTGTCCCGCGAGGGACTAATTAAAATCAATAACGGAAACAGAAAACGCAAGAATTCACATAGCTAACGTGAACCGATATGCAAGTAACAGGGATCAGAAATTAGTGCTCTGGGAGCTCGAATTTTGGGTGGGGTCCGCGAGAGAAAATAATAAAAGATGGCTCAGTGGCGCCCCTCAAACAGGCAGTTTACTTAGAAGTGGCTTCTAAGTGGCATGTGACCCACCCTTCCACCGTCAAAATAGCCAGAGTGTTTCTTCTGCCAGCATGTTGGCCTCTGTCAGAGTTTCTCCTGAAAATCGTCCATTTTCCCCAAATTCCCCTTTATTAACAAAAGCCACACTTTTAGACTCATACGTAGTTTTACTATTTCTCTGTCACAGAAAGAAGCTTTAATTTGAAAGTTTTTTGCTCCAATTTCAGCATTTTTGGACTGTACAATCACAGGAAGTTCAGTTTGGCTGTTTCCTGTCCGTCTCCCTGTGCGTTCCTCCTACTAAATGGGCCTGATCAAAATATTGTTTTACCCATCGAGGTTGCTGCATGGCTGAAGCAGCCTCTCAAATATTTGTCTCCCAGGCGATTTTACTCTAATTATAAAATGATTCAATTAATCGTGGCTGAACTGCTCTGCCGGTGAATTAAACGCTCAGGCCAATGAAGTATAATACTGCCTGCAAACTTTGTTTGGCCAGTGAGGGTAAGCTGGCCTGATGGTTAGAGTTACAGGTTGGCACGTGGGAGACTGGGGTTCGAATCCTGTCTGAGGAATTTTGCCTCAGTGCCCTGGTGTGCAATTAGGTAACGTTATCAGCTTGTTATCTTTTTTCCTTGTCAAAATGAATTTCGAGACATCTAAAACTACATTCTTCCTATCTAAGATTAACATTACAGATATCTAACATATCATTCTTGTCTTCTTTGGTGTCACCACACGGACAACCAGAGACTAAAATCCGGCCACAGCACAAAAGGCTGCATGATAATAGGCTATTCCTATAGGTATGTAATTCTCCCAGCACTGCCTACCCTCACCCCAACCTGTGAACATACTCTGAACACCAGTGACGTGCGGTGAGGTTTGTTGCTGGTGAGGCACATCCTATTGACTCCAATATAAAGTAAACCAAACTGCAGGAAAAATGCAACTTGCTGTCTCTGGTATTCTCTTACTTTGAAAAACATTCAATAGCAACACACAGCTGAGTGTTTTGCTTTGTCCCAGTGACCAGCTCATTCTGAACATCAGACACTTGTTTGGACTCTGCGCACACTCGCCTCTGATATATGCTCTCATATAAGTAAAATGTCCTGCAAACTTGTCCTTGTTTAGCTCTGTTGGTAGAGTCACTGACTGTGGTGCGGTGGGTTCCTAGTTCAAATCCCGGTTAGGTCAACATTATTTTAAAGTATTTATTATTTTGTTTACCGTAATGCTAACTTTAATCATTAAATTATTTTGCATCTCTGGACTTTTAATACATTTGGAACTTTGGAAAAGCAGAAATACTTTATTGATGATGTAATATGTTGTTAGCTTGTAAATGAGTCTAGCAACTATTTTGAATGTGTTGGCCTAATTACTAAGTATTTTTGTAGAAAAAATGTAAATGTCAAGAACATGTAATCATTTAATGATTAAAGTTAGCATTACGGTAAAAATAAAAACTTACAAATAATGTTGACCTAACCAGGATTTGAACTAGGAACCCGCCGCATCACAGTCAGTGACTCTATCAACAGAGCTAAACAGGACAGTTTGCAAAAATGCTTTTAACACTGGAGAAAATGTGCTCGGTTCAGGTGGGAGTTAAGAGGTTAAAAGCAGAAGATTTCAGTTGCTTTGGGATTTTATTCACTTTTAAATCGTTTGATTAGGCCTATGGTGCTAAATGCCAATGTTCCTAACCCTGCAAAGATAAAAAAAGTGGACAAATAAATATTTTTATATTCATCACTTGGTGCTGATTGTGGAGTTGGATCAAAGTGTCAAAGCCATACTTGAACCTGGGTCCTCCTGCACCAGAGACTAGCGCCTTATCATTGAGCTATAATCCCACCGAAGAGTTGGCCGGTCTTTTCTAAATTTGCGGGCCAAAATGAGGTCCCAGCACACGTGATAGTTTCACGTTTTTACAATAAACTATGTTTGGAGCAGGGTAGGCTATATTAAAAGCAGAAGGTTTTCAGCTTGCTTCGGGATTTAATTCACTTCTGAATCGTTTGCTTACGCCTATGGTGCTAAATGCCAACGTTCCTAACCCTGCTCACAAGTGCCACCTGGTGGTTGTTTGGGTCATTGCAGCGTCACTGGGGGAAAATAAATAATTATTTTTTATAGATTTACCTGACAGTTACGCTTGTGTTACTTACTGTATATCTGGAACAGCATCCCAGGCTCCTGCTGCAGCCCAGTTAAAGCCTTTCCACTAGGAATGGCGCAACTGTGCATCTGTTATTAATTCATTATTTAATTATTTCAGCCCAAAGGCACCGCAACTGAGCTGGGCCCACCGGGAAACGTCTCCACTCTCCCAATTACCCAGCACGCCATTGCCCTCCTCTCTGCTGTAGGCTCCTTGCTCATGATAAACCTGCTTCCTCTCGCTAAAAAAAAACATGCGAAAAACTTGACGGGGCAAGAGTTAGCGGGCGCAAGAGTGAGACCGGGTTGGGTCTAAGGCCGAGGCGAGAGCAGGTTTGGGTGAGAGCAAGCGGGGGCGGTCGCAAGGGGGGGGGGCTTTCGCAAGGGGGCGCGGTCGCAAGGGGGGGCGGTCGCAAGGGGCGAGGGCCTTTATCGCCGCGAGCGGCTTTAATTATTATTATTATTGTGTTTATCACTGTTAGTATTATCCTAGTTGTTGTTATTGTCATCTCTATTGTTGTTGTCATCGTAAATACTCTATATCTATGATTTTCTTAATCCACTCTAGCTATATGTTTATATCACTCCCATCGTGTCAAAGATGCAGCTTGCCTCCGTTACAACCACTAACAGAGTTCTTAGTTCTCTCTCTCTCTCCTCTCTCTCTCTCTCTCACTCTCACTCTCACTCTCTCACCCTCTCACCATCTCACCATCTTAATAATTTATTTATTTTTCTTCTCCCAACCATGAATCTGATCATCTATGGCCTGCTTTGGTTTATGACGGGTGTTGGGATGCCTCCAGCCCCTGCTGTTGTGCCTCTTCCCCGGCTGGCCCTATGGGGTAGCTCGCCTAGACACCCTGCCACTGTTTTTAATGCATCATATAAGGTTAGGCTCACAAAGTAGGAAAAAATATATAAAAATAGGGCAAGCTCAATGCTTCTTTTAATGCACCTCACTTACTTAGGGACATATTGGGAAATACTGTTAAGGGACAAAACACAAAGAATAGGGCGAGTTTGATGCTCATTTTTAATGCACCTCATCCTATTTAGGGACATACTGGGAATTAAAGGGACAAAACAAGAGTTAGGATTGGTGGGTGCTAGCAGTGTGCGGCCTGGGGTGCTGGCCGGGATGTATCGCAGGCGCGGGGAACGGTGTGTGGACATTGCCCTCATTGACATGACTGACTGGCCATGAATGAGATGAATACCACACTGAATTAAGAACACCACACTCTGAATTAAGACCAAAATATTCATTAATTAATGAAACCCATTTATTCTTCTTTATTCGTTATCTTTTCTGTTCTGTGGACTCACTTTATTCTAAATCTCTTATCATTTTATTTTATTTATTTTATTTTTTTTCTTACCTGTGGTAGTAGTGGTAGTGGTGCGGATGGGGGTGCTGGTACTGGTGCGAATGGTGGTGCTGTTGATGGTTGTGGTACGGATGGTGGTGCTGGTGGTGGTAGTGGTTGTAGTGGTGGTTATAGAAGCGGCGGTACTAATGGTACGAGTAGTAGTTAGCTTTGTTTTTGCTTTCCCCCTCTCTCTTGTATTCAAGTATTTATTATTTATTTTAACTGTTTAAATATACAGTTTTTTTGTCCTATGTTACACCTCATGTGTGTTGTATTGTTATCTCTCTCTTTTTTTAATGTCTTATCTCTGTACCTTTTGTAAATATGCACTTCTTGCAATAAAGAAAAAAAAAAAGAAAAAAAAAAAAAAAGATCAATACATTTTACTAACTACCATTATTCTTTCAGAAAATAGCCATAGTTTCTTTACTTGTTGCTACAGCATGCATGCAAAGTTATTGTATTATTATTATTATTATTATTATTATTATTATTTATATTGTCGACCCTGTGTACTATCTGAAACATACTCTTGAAGGTATGTGCATTATTATAAAAGTGAGTATAACATCACAGTAGTGAATATTTACAAAGAAAAACGTATATATTGATCTGTTCAAATAATAAGTTTGGCACTTCAATTTTCCATTTGTACATTCAGACTAGCAGATTTCATAGAGAAAAGCTACACGGGTTGAATTGAGCAATAAACTTGCAATACATTTTGAGATCTAGGTCTTTCTGACATAGAAATCATAAGGAAAGAAAGTAAACTTGTCTGTCCTGGTTTTGTGAATCTACATTTCCTGCGAAGAGAACTGCGCCGAACTTTACACGCGCCCCGGTTACAAACAGAGAAAAGTGGCTTCACGCGCCTCTATGATCGTTTTACACAGATACCATACATGCTAACTCATACTACCACCATACATGTTCGTTTTTCCACATTTGCAAACTTACTCGAAGCTGGATGACAGCGGTGGACCGGTGCCTCCTCCTGTTCCGACCGACGTCCACCGCAGTGTCTCCCTCTTCGATAAACCTCCGGGGGGGGGGGGGTTTGGGCACACGACAGGACCTCCTCGACATCGCTCCAACTCTCTCCTACTCGCTCCAACACCATTCCCAAATCGCTGACAACAAAACTCTCTCTCGAATCTCCACTACTCTGCACTGTACGCTAGCCTCACAGCGCGTATCCGTCTGATTTCTTGTCTGTGATTGGACGACATGAGTCACGCGAAGGAAGCTGCCTACCGTAATGGCAACAACACTGAGAAACAGCGCAAGGGGTTTGCTTTCCAACACAGTAAAAAAAAATTCGAGGGCGCGTTTACTTTTGCAGTTATGGGGAAAAGAACAGCGCATGCGCAGCTGTGTCGGCGCCAACGCACAGACCAAGGCCACGACTTCACGGAGGGAAGCGCAAACAACTTAATATTTACATAAAAAATGAGTAAACTCATTTATTACTAAAAAAGATGATCAAACTTACAATTCACTGTTAGAAGTCCAGCTAATCCACCGCTGCAGCTTCAAAACAAATCCACATGGTCCAAATAGCCATGGATAGTTTTCCTCTTAAAGGGATATTTCAGGATTTTTAACATTGGGCCTCATTTCCTAGTTATCCAGAGTGTTGTTGATGTCTGGAGATATTTTTTTCTTTAAATTCATGCAGTTCTTATGTTTGAAGAGTCTAGTGGCGCTAGGCTAGGGCAAGGCTAAAGCATTTCTATCGTATCAGGTAGCCTGCATTAAAAACAGTGTGACCCACTCCACAGTGCACCTGAGGTAAATCACTTATAACACCAGACTAACCATATAAATGTCTGTGTTAATAGAATAATTTTTGAAATATAACTGACCTTGTATCACATGAATTACCGGCATTTTGAGGGACTATTTTCTCGCAGATCACTCCGCCGCTGCGTTAGCTTACAGCCACAAAGCTGATGCTGCTCAAATATAAGTTATTTTAAATGCAAAATGGTTAAAATTATTCTATTAACACTCTGGATAACTAGGAAATGAGGCCCAATGTCAAAAATCCTGAAATATCCTTTAAACTCTTCATCCCAGTGTACGCGTCCTGTTCCTCTGTTAGCACAACTTTGTAACTGATTTTACACGTAAAATCACCAGGTCCTCTCTCTTTGTGCCGCATGTGCCATCCTGTGCTTCCTGTTTGTTTGGGCCGACTGTTCCTGGATTGACCTGACAGGCTCTGCAGCATTGCGCTGTGTCCATATTTTTTTTTCAGAATGTGACAGAACTGGCCTTCTCCTCGATTAAAACGCACCACGGATTATCGTGATCGACCTTTATAAAATCATGATTAGATAAAATTCAATTAATTGCCCAGCCCTACCGTCAGGTTCAATATTGAAGACACCTAGTGCCACACTCTAATCAGATAATTGACTCAAACCACCTCAAGGCCTTTAAATGGTCTTCTCAGTAAGGCTACACAATCATGGGGAAGACTGCTGACTTACACACAAAAGACGACCATTGACATCTTGCACAAGGATGGCATTACACAAAATGTCATTGCTAAAGGAGGCCCTGGCTGTTCACAGAGCTTCATTAAAGCATACTAAGTAACTCTTGTCCCCTAGAGCGCCATGAGCGCCACTGCAGGTGTCGTAGCAAGTTGGCGATTTATTACTCATTTAATTGTCATGTGAAGTAAATACTAACGCAGAAAGAAAAGACAAAGTGACAGAGGGATATGTCATCCAATTACATAATGGAAATAATTTTTTTCACTTCAAAACTTGGCCTGTTAAATAACTGTTTAAAGTGGTGCTAGCCCGCAGTTAAGCTTTGCGCCGTTAGCCTGTTAGCTTCTCTTCCGTGATTCCATAGTGGTATTGGTCTCCGTCCCGGTGGCAAGTCAAGTGCAATGGTGGTTTTCTGGCCAGAGACACCAGGGGGCGATGAAAGACCCCAATCATCCCATTAAACTTGGTATTACCCCCAGAGGATACGGAAAGGATTTATTAAGGTAAATCAAGTTACTTAGTACTGCTTTTAATAGAGAGGCGAATGGAAGGAAAAGAATGTGGTAGAAAAAGTGTAAAAAACCCAAAAGGGTTTAACCCATAGAAATGTGTACATCAAAAATTAAAAATAAAATAAAGTAAAAAAGTAATACAAGTAAATCAAATAAAGAAATACACTTGAAATATATCAGTCTGTGTGTAATCGAATGGGATACTAAATACAAGTTTTCACTTTTTGAATGAATACTGAATTAAATCCTTTTTCATAATATTCTAATATGACCGAGACTGTATCTAAATGGTCTGAACCTGGACTAAACCATGACTAAGCAGGGTCAGTGATCCTGTACTGAGGAAAGAGGCGTAACAGCACTGCATTGTAACATTGTGCCAAATGGTCAGCATAAACTGTGTGAACTTTTTATAGCGCTTCACTAAATTCTTTAGGCACTTAAATGCGCTTTACACTAAGGAGCCCACTCACCTAATCACATTCTCAACTTCATACACCAGTGGTCAGACACTGGAGGCAATGTGGGTGAATGTCTTGCTCTGGTGATGCACCCTTTGCCTCCAAGTGCTCTGACACTGGTGTATATGAATGAAGAGTGTGAAATGGGTGAGTGGTTCCATGATGTAAAGCGCATTGAGCCTAAGTAGATATAGAAACACCATAATAACACTTGAAGCATTACTATCTTAGCCATTTGGCCTGTGAAACTGGGGGATCAGCAGGTCTTATAGAAAGGCGGGAAAATTGTTCTCGCAATTAGCCAGTCCCTTTAAAAGTCGGGAGAGTTCATGGGGTCCTCACCTTTGTTCTGGGGCCCGTCAGCAAGGTCTTTGCATAATTCGGAGGATGATGGTGGACAAGCCCCGCAAACACATTCGTTGAGCTCATGTTGCAGAAGAGCAAGGTACCAATGGCTGCCTCAGCTTCTCTCCATTAAGATCAGCAGCAAGCAAACTCAAGGTTGGAACCCAGGATTGAAGAGGTAGAACCAGCAGCAGCGACGAAGGCGCACGGTGGAGCTGGAGGCACCTCAGAACCCTCCACCAGCAACACATCCATGTCCCAACGTCAGGTCTCCCACACTTGAGCTGAGGCGGAACAGGAGCCCCGAGAGCCGTGCATTTTACATTTGGGAACAAGTTTGTATTGGTTTTAATTGAGTTCATGAAACATTGTTTAGGAAACATTTTTACAAGGGACTTCTAGGCCTCAAAAGAAAAAAAAAGATAATCTGGCTTTAAATTCCATCACTAGGACGTAGTTAATGTTTGAAGAAGCTAATAATTCCATGCCCACAAATTCAGTGTCCAATGAAAGGCCTTCATTGGCCCTTCACTCCCTGCTCGAAGTCCTGAAGGCCAGGAGTTTTCAAAAAACATCAGATCTGTCAACTCATTTCATTCAGGCCTGCTCTGTTCCTGTGCTCTAAATTATGAGATGAGCTTGACCACTGTTTTTGTGTGTGATGTTATTTATGACACAAACTTGTTAACACATTTGTTGGATTTTAAAATAAATATCGGACTGTAGTTTTTGTAATTTTCGGAGGGCTTAATAAAAAATAGTTTGGGAAGATTGTTTCTGCTGTATCTGGCTTTCTGTGTTGACAGTATAAATTCCTAATAAAGTCACCTCCCTCTCAAATAAAAATCAACTGAACTGTTTGAAACCTGCGTTGATGTTGAGAAAAGTTGGGAGTTGATGGAAGTAATCCAAAAGAATTTCAAATTGAGATACGGAAAGGCAAGATGGAAAATGTAGCAGTGAGGACAAGTCTTCCGTCTTGCTTTCATTTGTTTGGTTTGCGTCTGTCTGTGAAATGTTACTGTAATCATAGACATTGCATTCACCCTTTCCATGAACATCTTTTCCGGTACAGACCTGAACCACATTCAATCCCTCCTCCTCAGCCAACCACCTCATTCCTGCCTGTTGGACTCCATCCCATCTGCACTGATCAAGTCTTGCTCCCCATAATTCAAAACCCTGGACCCGATTTAGAAATTGATGAAATTATCACCCCATCCTCAATCTTACCTCTTACCTTTCAGTCAGGATTCTGCCAACTCATCACGCTACAGAAACTGCACTTCTCAAAGTCAAAGCTTGGCCTCAGAACTCCGTTCAATCTCATTCTCCTCATACTTGACCTCTCCACAGCCTTTGATAACTGACTCGGCCATCCTCCTCCAAAGCCAACAGCATATCAGTATCTCTAGTTCAGCTCTCTTCCGGGTTTACCTCTTCCTCCACTAATAGATCTCAGTCATATCTACCAAACAGCTGTGCAATCCGTACCTGTCACCAGACGGTGAACCTCAAGGCTCGCTGCCTTGGTCTCCTTCTGTCATTTGTTATCTACAATTCCACAGTTACCACACTGATGACACAGTAACTCTACCTCAGCACCAGATCCATTACTCCTGCCACAGTTACTCCACCATTCACAAAGCCTCTCTGCAATGAAAGATCCGGAGGAGTTAAATGGCCTTAAAACCATTGGCATTATTGCATTCATTTGTAGGTTGGGGGTAATGCGTTTGTTAATAACTTTGTGTTCATATTTTAGAATAATGATGTCATAATCTCAGGTGGACACAACTCAACACAAACTCTATGGGAAAGATGCAGTTTTTTGAAAGAAACGTGTACCTCATTCATATTGTTAGTGATCAGTTACATTCCAAAGTCAAGGTATAATGTAATTGAATTATGTTACGTAATGTATTTAGAATATGGGGTAGGCCACAGTATAATCTTTGTTGCTTCGCTACTCATTTGGGCATTCCATGGCTTGCATAGTTGTGAATTTTGAAAGAAAAGATGATGTACATTGCTTCAAAATAAACTACATTAAACTAAACTAAACACAGGTTGTTTTGTTTTGTTCTGTATTACTTTATGGCAGAAAATTCCTTTCCTGTCCTTGTAATGTCGTTCAATCAATTTTCTCTATTTAAACAACAATGAGAAAATGACCCAAAAATTAGTATTTTTTTTTTTTGCCAATGAAATCGAAATCACTCCAAGGAGGAGGCACAGATTTTTTAGCTTTCTATATGATACTTAAACGGGAAAATTTAAAAAATGAATCACCAGGCTTGATTATTTTTGTTTTTGTCGTGCACATCCCGGAGATCCTCTCTCCTCCACTACTCGCAATGGAACACCCTCCCCAACTATGGGCACTGGCCGCTAGCATTACCGCTTAGTTAGCTCCGTGCTGCCTATCGGTCCATCTCGAGTCCATCTTCATATCCAATCTCTGCGATGGTTTCACCGTCTTTCTCTTAGAAACATGAAGGACCGAGCCCAGTGCTTCAAGGTTGACATTACTGATACGTACAGACAACTTCAGCTTTACGAAATCACTAAAACAAAAACAGTCACTCATGTTCGGGCATTAGTTTTATTATAAGCTTCTTACATGCTGGGCCAAATTTTGGAAATACTACCTTCAAGAAAAGGTATTGCCACTAATTCTTGTTATGGACTTTAATTCTTGTACGAGACTTATTGTACAGTATTTTACCTTGACTTATTTTAAGTGGCATTTGTTTTGTTTTTCACTCATGTTAATTGTCCTTTTAAATTTGACCGTGCACTTGACTCCTTTGAGCTCCTTGTATACTATTTTTATACTGCATATGAACTAATAAACTGAACTCAACTGAAATATAATTAAGAAAACATCAACCTGAGATGATTTTACTCATCCCTCAAAAATGTCTATCATTATTTAAAGTGCAACACTGTTGTTGTTTCTTTTTATTTCTCTTATTTATGTAAGTGCTGAAAAAGAATCTTCTGGAAACTACTGTAATGAGCCCTTAACTATTTTTGTGCATTTCTCTAACAGAGGGACACGAGCATACTCCAAGGAAAGCCTTTTACTGGGTAAGGACTAACACAGCTTTCATCGAGCACAAATAGTCCTGAGAGGCAGCTCAGTAATATCAGCAACAATCTTATGATAAATGAAAAGTTTTCTCTGTGCTTTTGGCACATTTCTTAGTCAGATGTCAGAATCTTCAAAAAGCAATGTTCATTATGGAACAACATGTAATGCAGCAGGATCTGAGTGATGGGGGACCCTTTATATTAGCCAGGTTAAAAATGAGATTTTCAGTACAGAATCTTCGGAAGCCTAGCCTGAAAAGTTTCATATTGTCCGAACGAATTTGCTCATGGGCGCACATTTGAATTCAATGACTTATGCCTACCAGCAGGATACTTTGTTTCTTTGAATACATTTTCTCTAAAAAAAACATGTGTGCCACAATTAGGAGAAGAAGCTAGAAACAAACTGTACACAGTCCTTTAGCTGAAACTACTTCCATTGAGGTTTATGCTCTGCTGTTTTAGTTGTCTCTAGTGTTTCGTTTACCTCATTACATTTGCACAAACTGCACAAAACAGACAAAGATGCAGCGCTCGCTTACAAACCGGTACATACAATGTCACCTAAACTAAAACAGTGAGAATGAGGGAATACGCTGTGTGTGGGTTCACTATGAGCTGTTGGTGCTGTTGCTTCATTGTGGAGAATAACAAACAGTGAACACTGCTTCAGCGAAACAAACAGGTCCCTGTGGAGTAATGTGCTTATGAGCGTCCCACCCTCAAAACATTTGATT